>JANHAO010028813.1:0-10514 GCA_026873985.1 Saraca asoca
GTTGGAATTGTAATCATTTGCAATAAATGATTATTTGGCTTAAAGCTTGTTTATGTATAAGAATGGGAATGAATTATTGTATTTACTATAAATACCATGATTATATAAAGTGTGATAGCATTTGTGAATTTATGAATAGTGTGTGTGACACCATTAATGATATTAACATGCGATTATGTGATATTGATGGGGTGTCATAGAGAATTATGAATTGGATTCTGGATTTGGATGTTCTAAATTGATGAGTGAGATAAGGATGGATTAGAGGGATAAGGCTGAATCAAAGTAATAAGGAGATTTACATTCTTGTTGTGTAATATTGAATGGCTTGGTATCATTTGAATTGTTGCAAAATATTATTATGTAATTATAATATGAAGTGAGCTCAAATGTTGGCTGATGGCTTTGAGAGCCTAACTCAACTCCATGTTCAAAAGTAATATAATGTAAGTTTCATCATATATGAGTATCTAATTGTCATTGATTGCTTTTGGAAGATTCTGTGAGATTTAGCCAAACAAATGGGTATGAATAGTTGTGTTTGTACATGCTTTGCTGTTTAATGAGTTCATAAGTCTGGTATCTTTTATCCATTGAGCCCTAGACTCACTTTTCTATGAACTTTTTTTTTCAGATTCTTAAGATACTGTAAATCCCATTCCAGAAAAGTAAGATAGATAATAATCTGATAGAAATAACAACTAACACCTACACCACCATGATATTGAGTCTGTTTGGAAGCTATAAGATAAACATCCACTACACTATTATCTTGAATTTGTTAGGATATGAAGTTTTACACATTGTGGAGATTATTCCCCTTGAACCGCCAAATATAATATTAATGATGGCTATGGAATGGTTTGATTTTTAAAAGTTAACCATCAATTTAAAAACTATTTTACTATCTTTTGAGAACATGTAAATACAAAGAGCCATAGGGCTTAGTTACAATAACCTATGTTATGGTAATATGGCAAGACATTGGTTAAGGCAACTTCTTTTGAATTCCTTGTCTTTTTGAAATATGTTTTTGGCAATTTGATAGTGGAATCAGGCCCTAGGATGTAGATTTGATAGTATTTATGTGTTATAATTATTTGAGATTTATATACATTTGAGCAAGACTGGTACGTGGCCTATTAGGTAGTACTTGTGTAAATTAATTAATATTCGTATATATATATATATATTCTCATGAGTAACCTTATGTGTTTAGTTTGTCACAATTTAGTTGTCTCTTTTTTATGATAAGATAACTCCAAAAATAACTTAAGAAATGATAATAGGTAATGATGGTAAAAGATTGGTGAATATCTAATGAAGGAGTGATATTCGTGTTGATCATGATTAGGACTTTAGGGTTGTGACAAAGTACTATTACTGCATTGGGTGAAACAAATGTGAAAGTGCTAAAGACAAACTAGAAGTTGATTGAACATGATAAGGTAAAGCATACATGAGTAAACTCATCATAAGATAGAGGATTTCTCTTTTAAGACCATCATAGATCCTACAAGGATAAGCACAAGTCATTGTTTTACACAAATTACCAGAAACAAACTAAAAGGTAAAGTGGCATGGACAAACTATCATAATTATTATCAAACACACCAAGAATATAATGAAGCACCAAGATTTACATTATGATACCAAATAGAAACAAGTGCAATAAGATATTGAAATTATATATACCTACTTCTTTCTTTGATTATGGATGGGGAACAAGGCTAAGGCCAAGAAAAGGAAAACCAGTCTTTCCAGACAATGGAATGTTCTCTAAACCTATGTTAATGATTGCCTTGGTTCCGTGAGCTAAAGTTCTACAACTTGTAAGCGTCTTAAGAGACATAGTTATGTAAAATGTCATGTTTATACAAAGCTTATTAGTAGGACTTTGAATGTCAAAGTTTCTAAAGAAGACATTGTTGCGAAAGAATGTAATTGTTTCACCTACAATATTAGTTCTATTTGCATAATGCAAATTATAGTTTCCAAGAGTGAGCTATACCTTCCAAATTAAAAATCTTATAAGATGTGAATCTTACCTTTAAATCACAATAGGCCTAGAAAACTTTAGGAATAGTTGTGAGGAAAACTTCAAATAGTAGAATTGATCCCAATTTACCTTCAAAATTACAAATTGAAAATTTTTAAGAGAAGAATGCAAAAAAATGAAATTGCAAAAGTGAAAATGTATTAAATATAAAATCTATAAAAATTAGAATAAATTTTACTTCCAATATAAAAATAAAGCTTACATGAATTTCTGAAAAATTGCAAACCAAAAGAATAGAAGCCAAAATTACCTTCAGAATCAATATCACAAACTGAACGAATATCTGATCATCTTTAGGATGAAAATCACAAACTAAATGGAGCTTTAACTATCTCTAGAATCAAAATCATAATATATGCAGTGTGCATTTTCAGAACTATGAAAGGTAGAGAGAAAGCTTAATGAAATTTCAAAGCAACTTTGAGTGATAGTGTCATAGCCCAAAGTGGTCATTAGCCTCCAAATAATTGATCGTGAATGATCTACTAAGACCAATTGAAGAAGTAGCTACAACAAATCTTAGACCCAGATTGATTGACTTGTTATATTTGGTTGATCAATTCCTTCATACAACTTAACCAAACAAAGGCTTAGTGAATCAACCACCCAACTAACACATGACAAAAGGTGTAACCCAAGCATGCACAAATAATGTGACTGTAGTAAGTATCCAATGAGAATCTCACTTATGCTAGCAATACACCAAATATACTTGACAACACATCATTCATCCAAGAAAATGAAGATTGACACATTTGGCACTTATATATACTGATAGGTATCCCCTCTTTAGATTATCTTCACTACACTTACTAAAACTATGTGAGGTTACTGACTTAACCATTGGAGTGTGATTGACAGATCACTTCTGTTGTGTGTGATTGACTTTACTATGTGTGCAAGTCACCTAGTGATAGCTGACCATCTTGTCATCTTTTGGTCCCAAATGGAGAGTTTCATTTGGTACTATTCGTGGCTTTTGTAGCCACCAATGTCTTATCGATCTTTCTCTTATTTGACTTGGATCCCATTTTCCACAGAAGATCACTACAAGAGAGTGAGGGAAGAATACTCAGACAAATTTCATTGAAAAAGCTTAAACAAGGGCAATGAAAATTTTTAGCATAGCTACCCTATATTAGATCATCATATATCAAAAATCTAATTTCCTAATATTCTATGAAAAATCTGGGGATGGTAATAAGTATCTCAATTGCAGATATCAACTATCCATTTTTACCTCGTCTCCATAGGAACCATTGTCTTTGCTAAATATACTGGCCTACAATGCACTTTGGCTTGCTTTGATGTAGTCTTCACAAAGGCTTTGCCTTTCATTCGATGGAGCCACGCTCATCCAATCACTTCAAAACTCACAGATCAACAATAGTGCATTTGTCAATGAGGATCTCTCATTAAATGAGATTAAGGTCGTGCGAGCCAAAATTATTGAAGAATCTCTCACAAAACACAACTCTCAATTTTTGAAATGCCTTCAAAAAATAAAACAAGAATGCTAAGTTCAAGTTCCTAGGGTGAAGCTGGGTAATCAAGGTTTTGAGAAACATAGGCCTCAGTAAGGAGGCTCTTTCAAATCCTATTGGCAATTTGGTTCCAAATGTTGAATCACTTCTTCAAGCTACAACAATAATAGAGCACTAATCCACAACAACAACATCTTCAATAGCAGGCACTTTCACATGTAAGCAAGTTCAAGCAATTTAAGGAAGCGTATTGCTACATCATTGATATAGCATCATTGAGCAGTTGAAAAAAATGATTATGCCCTACAACCCATCTTTCTTGCTAGTTATGGTAGTTCTTTGGATGACATAAAAACATGTAAAGCTCAAACCTCATTCTAGAAGATACTGATTGACCCAAAAAGCCCAGAAAATGGTCGACTATCCAACCTATAGGAAAGGCTTGAGACCCTTCAAAACTTGCATATCTAAAAGCATGGTATTTTGCACAAGGCTAACAAAAATTAAAGGAGTGAAGAACCCACAATGACCAATAATAAGCAAGTATACATGGAAGTTAATCAATAGATTGTTGGTCTCCTAAAAATAAGAGATTTGCTTGTAAAAAACATAACAAGTACTATACCTCACTTCTAGATACACATTAATCCATACTTTTCTTGAGTAATAACTGAGTTAAACATCAGAGCATGCTCGACAAGTCTATCATTGTGTATAGCCAGTTCTATTCACTATGTAGATTCTTTTGGCCAAGATTGATCAACCTAAGCAAAGAGAGATAACAAAAGCCAAAGAGCTAGAAACCAAAAAGAAATAAAAGAAGACTTAGAATGATGAGCTACATGTTTAGTCAATCAAAGGAAGGGAAGAAAATAGCTACAAATAGTAAAAAATTAAAAAGATTAAGCCTTGAGCTCAATATCAAGCCTGACCAAACCCCTCAGCACTAATAAAAGCCTAAGCAAACCTCTTGGTACTAATAAAAGCCTATTTGAAAAGTGAGTTGCCCTCAATTGCTTGCCAAATTTAGTCACAAGTCCCAATTTGTGACATTTTCTCCCACGTGAAGATCATTGATATCTTTATTAATGACTCAATTTGAGATAACTTCAATAGAATCTTTAGTTTGCTTCCTTTGATCTCCTCCTTTGACTTTTTATCTATTTGTCTCTTTATACTTCTCCAATGTTTTTTCTTCAACATTTTAGCTTGACACTGCTTCTTGAAAGTCTTCAATATACTCTTCTTTAGTTCTTAGGCTTTTTTTTGCTTATCGCCCTAACTTGTTATTGATGATGAAAAGTGAGTTATTTCTATAACTCTCAAGATGATTGTCTTTGAATCTTAAGCATGAGTTATGCATTTTAGGTGTGCCAACTACTGATATGCTTCATATCCAATGTCCTACTTCACTGATGTGAGAGACATAAGTCTCAAGCATTGTTTGTGTACATGTCTCATTTCTTGTCGACGAAACATAGGTTGCTTGCAAGTCCCACTTCTCACTCACAAGTCTACCTGTATGGTTCCAATGATCGATCATACTTCACTGCGTACTCTATTACTAGACCAACACCACTCTTCAAACATTAACATAACACTTGACTTGTATATCCATGGACCCTTCAACATGACACCTAGATGGTATCCTCTTACCATGGTTGATAAGGTTGAACAAAGAGTAATCCATCACTCTTGTTCTATACTCTTTAAGGTTATTGCCATAAACTCCTCTTGTAACTAAAGTTTAGCACTCTCAAAGTAATGTGAGCTTAAGTCATTACTATAAGTTAATCTTCGTGACTAAGTAAATATATCTACATGCAAGAGCATCACAATAAAATAAAATGTATGTGTTAGGCCAATGCTTCTCAAACACACATTACCTTTTCAGATTCCTTCATAAACTCCTCTTTAAAAAGGAATTGCTTGCTCCATACATCTCTCTCAATGCACTTTTCTTGCTACCTTTGCTACTATTATCTGGTTTGGTACCTTCAGACTTGTACAACTCATTGTATGAATAGACCCTTGGAAGGGATGGGATTTACCATGCTTTGTTGTTGTCTTGCTACTCTTAAGGCTTTAAGAATTAAATTGAATTGATCCTAGTCTAAGATATATCCTCCCTATTAGAATCTTCATTACCACTCTTATCTCTTCTTTGTGCTTCCTCTTGAAGCTGGGCTTGTAAGGCATTAGGGCAACCTTTTGTGGATACTTTGCCACTCTATATGGCCCATTACATAAGAAACAGGCTATAATCTTGGACTTCCCTTTACCATTGGATATCCAAGATGATGTTGAAACTTGCAAGTGGGAAGACACTCCATTACCTCTACCCCTAATCTTGGATTTACCTACCTTACCTAATTGGCTACCACTAGTAGTATGCGAACATCTTCCATGGGACTTTAGGTTAGGAAAGCTAATGTCATAGTTAGACAATTGCTCAACTATGGCCATTACTTCCATAAGGCTTTGAACTCTTCTCCTTTGGAGTTCTATGGCAACTTCTCACAATAAACCATCAATGAAACAAAATACCTTATCCTTTTCAATCATATCCTTTATATCCAACATGATGGTTCTAAACTTCTTCACATAGTCCTAAATTGATTCTATCTGTCTTACCTTTCTTAACTTTCACTTGACCAAATTGTTAACATGTTCAAGATAAAAGTGCACCTTTAGTACCTGCTTGAGCTTTTCCTAAGTGTTGATGTGACATGTTCTGTCCTAAATCTCTTGGTACTTAGTCCTCTACTAGACTTTAGCATTATTTATAAGGAACATAGTAGCTTTGTTGAGCTGAGCTTCCTGTAAACTAATGCAAACTGCATGGAAATATTGCTCCACATCAAACACAAAATTCTTGAGCTTCTGCACATCTCTCTCCCTTGCATATAGCCTTGGTTTGGGGATTTTCACCTTTCCCCTTCACTTTAAGGTACCACTTTCTTATGAACCATTTCCAATGGCCATGATCAGTACCTTCACTAAGACTGCTATGTCACACGTCTCACCAAAAAGAGCTACTACAACATCCTTCACCCAAATCCTTCTGAGTGTTCTTAATAGCAACAAATTGTTTATTGACTTGCAGAGCATTACTAGTCCTCATATCTTTGACTTCTGCGACCTTCAAGATTTGTGAATCGGTGTACAAGAGAATCCCAAATTTTGGCTCTTCAAAAAAGTTTAAGGTTCTTTTCACTTTGTAAATTTCTTATAGTTTTAGCAACTCCTTTGAGATTCCCAATTACAAAATCAATTGCATTAAAGTGTTCAGCAGGCATCATTTTCTTCAACATAATGATGGATTGAAAAGGTTAAAAAAAAAAAATAGAGAAGTGTGGTCTCAACCATACTCTAATACCAGGCTATCATGATCTGATAGTTCAATTGTCAAAATGTACAATGCTTAGTTTCTTCACTTAGCACTTATTCACTTAGTACTTGAGGATAAGCCAGTCAGCCGATTATACACTATCTTAGTTTCAAAAATAATGGGCAATACCCATAATTTATATCACAACGAAGCAACCATAAGCAACAAATCACATAGCACATAGCAACCAATTCGCATATAGAGGCAACCAATTCACTCATATTGGCAAACAAGATGTGTTCATGTAATTTGAACATATACGGATGAATATGGCTAAAAATAGATAAATGTATGGGACATTATTTTAACTGAAGAGGGACTACTTTTTTCGTTCACATAAAAGTCTTGTTACAAGACTCCTGAGTGTGTAAGGGTGGCATGAAACCACATACTCGTATCTTTAAACTAGTGCCTCAAGGCCCACTTGGGTCGTTGGACACTTCCTGAAAGAGCATTATAAGCTATTGTTCTAATCATACAAGTAGACATACTTTTTTCTGAATTAACATAAAGATTTTTCTCCTATCTCGGAAAGGCTCTAAAGCACTATAATACATCACATAAAGATAAATATCTAAGGATCACAATTATGTGTTTATCTAAGCAACGGGATAAATTATCATAATCAAATTACATAAATACCCTCAAAATAGGAAAAAAATAATCCACACTTATATTATTTCTCAATTTCTAACGGGTTTTTTCCACATTTGATTTTTGTGTCAAATTACATTCGAATTCAAACACATTTACTTTTCAAATTTAATTATAAGTTTTGATTTGTGACACTCACGCTCCTCTCCGTGAGGTTTACATGTGACAAGGGACATAGTCATGCCCGCAAAGTCACGTTAAGTATTTAATTTATGAAAAGGATTGAGATTTACATTTGACAAGGGACATAGTCATGCCCGCAAAGTCATGTTGAGTATTTAATTTATGAAGAGGATTTTTTTTAAACAATTAACTAATTAATTTCGCACTTCAAGAAAAAGTATGAAACAGAATAATACAAAGTGTGCGCGGTTTTTTCCAGGCGCTTTGCTCCGTGAGATTTACGACTGTTTAGGGACATAGGGCCCTTTGTTTCAGCTTTTTTTAAGAAAAAAGTTTCTTTTTTTCAAAATAAAAAAAAACCAAAAACTTTTTTAAAAAATAAAAGTAACAAAAAAGTTGAAATTTGACTTTTTTTCGAAGTTGTAATTTACTGCTTAAAAAAAATTACTTTTTTTTAAGTCCATCCAAATGTTCCTATAGCCATATTAAGTGAAGTGTGGCCTGTTGTCCTGCTAACTCAAGCTTTTTCAAAGAAAATAATAAATTAATTGAATTACTCCTCATTTATCAAAAAATTTAGAATTAGATTGATTTGAAATTGTGCTCATCAATAATTTTCCATATTTGAATATGAAAGCGTGTGTAAAAAGTCAAGCATGTGCAACATTTTCTAGACTGGTCCCATAATTTTTAGACTTCATGCCTTCACAGAGTAAAAGATCATCTAAAAAAAAAGGAGTATTTTCAATATTTTACACAAAATGGGATAATATTTAACTTTATCAAAAAAATTTATATGTTCTAACTATAAAATATGACTAAAAAATGTTGATTTCAATCTCTTCGATATGATAAAATCGTGTCCAATTCGGAGGTTCAAGTGATAATAGTGTTATGAGATAATCAAGCTGCATGTTAATCCAATTTTCACAAACTGAGAGGTCTAATTAATATGTATATCTTCTATTCATACTTTTTTTTTCACAGTAATCTTTGATTAAGTCAATCAGAAAAATAAAAGTCACACATGATTTTAATTGAAATGTACATAAAATACTTTATTAATGGTTTAGACAGAAACCTTGTCTCATACTTTTAAGTTTAGTGAATATAGAATACATTTTTCCTCAAGGTGGGACCTTGTTACCTAACTCAGTCAGAAGTATAAATTTTAATGAAATACACAATGAAATTTCCTAAGGTTTAATGAAATTTTATACATTCCAGTTAATTTTACAATCTACGCTGGTCTCCCTTTCCAAAATCTGCAAAGCTATTATTGGAATATAGAAAGACAATTAAGCCAAAATGTAGAACTTTTCTCAATTGTATTTTAACTGTTTAAATTTAGTTAAAAATGCATTTTTTATAAAAAAAATATTTAAAATATTTTATATTATTATTTCAAATTATAAATTATATCTTTTGTTGTAACCATAATATTGTATTGTGGTGTTATCTGAAATTTTAATTTTTTTGTAATTTTTTCTATTATAGTGATTAATTATAGTACAATTACAATTATAATTTAAAATTACTTTTCATATTATTTAATCTGACCTTCATAATCATCTTATATTATTATTTCACTGATAGAAAATTTAACTTTTAAGTATAATATTTATTCACTTCATTCTTTTTTATCTATAGTTTTTGAGAGTTTTTTTCTTTTAATCAATTGTTTTAGAAAATAAAGAAAACATTAATTATGTTTCTTTTCTTCTTTTGTCCTTATCATCCTAATACAGTTAAACCTCCATAAATTAATACTCGATAAATTAATAACCTCTTTAAAATAATTTTTTTTCTTGTCCTAACTTGGGCTAGTTTACAAAATCAGTAGTTTCCATAAATTAATAAGATAATAATTTTTAGGAAGACCCTTATATAAATTTATAGTCCTATTAATATTATAAATTAATAATTCTTTAAAATTACAAACATAACTAGGACCATTTAGTAAAATATGAATCTATTGTTGTTTGTTTTATCATGAAATTTAAATCTAGGTGGATTTCATCTCTAACTTTTCTCATTGCATTCAAAAGCTCCGGTGTCGTGTTCTCGAACTGTAACAAAAAATCGTGAAAAGTTGTTGCCGCTATGAGTGCTTCCTTTCACGTGATTGGTTCCAAATGTACTGAATCATCCTCAGTTTCATCCTCAACAGGATTTTCAATGACACTAGCCATAATTTCTTCTAAGTTTTGGACCTCTGAACATTCATCATTTTCACCCAGGTAATCCAACAAGTGATTGACATTCATTTTATTACAGTAATCAAGATCATTAATCATTTTTTCAAGCTCATGAATGCCTTCTTCAGAAGTTACTTCATTTAAGTTCCTTGAGGTTGCTTCATCCCCCGAACGAATTTTGTAGTGTTGGAAACAATTTGCTATTGTCTCTTATTGAACATTTATTGTCCAAGCTGAGATTGCAAGATTGATGGCATATAAAATATTAATCTTTTCTAAATCAGATTGTCTCAACTCATAACCTTCCAATATCTTACGGTAAAATCTCCTGCGGTAGTGCATCTTAAAAGTTCTTATTATCCCAACGTCACATGGTTGGATTTTTGATGTCATGTTAGGTGGTAAAAAAATAATAATAATAACTCAACATTTCGTAGCCCTTCAATATTTCTTGGATGGGTTGGACAATTATCTACCACCAACAAAATTTTGCTACCATGCATTTTCTGGTCCAGCCAATGAACATATTCGTCAAAAAGCACGCTAGTCATCCATGCTTTTTTGTTGGCACGGTATTGACAATTCAAGCTGTTCATGTTGACATT
>JANHAO010028814.1:0-10522 GCA_026873985.1 Saraca asoca
ATGGGCCCAACACCAAATCAATTACATCTTTTATTCAGGGACAAGCCCATAGGTAATTATCTCAACCCAAATAATGTTTAGTGATTACCACATTATTTAGTAGAACCTCAGGAGCTTAATTGGGCTAACCATTAACTTGTTCTTTATAAAACAAATTTCCAATCAATTAAGCCCAAAATTCTAACAACAAATTGTAATAATAAAATATTATTTTAAAATATCTTAAAATTTTTTGTAAACATAAAATAAAATTTTATTACTCAATTTTTTATTTCATAATTATGATAATATTTTAATATAAAATATAACTAAATTTGTTTTGGAAGGAAAATACTTCATGAAAAATTGTCATTTGTCCTAATTTAATATCAATGATTTCTCTTTTACATAAATACTAGCTATTAGCCCTTGCGTGTGTTAATGTTCATTAGCATTTATTTATTTTTGGTTAAAAGCATTAAATTTTCATTTATTATACTTTTTTTATTTTAACTTAGTAAATTTTCATTTATTATACTTTTATTTTAACTTAGTTGTAAGCCATGTTCATTGCTTTATAACAATACAGTTTTACATATTCATGTTTTAAAAGAAAATATACTTTCAAGAACCTAAATATGTCCTATGAAGATGTTTAGGACCAAAACATCATTATCAAGTCAACACCTTACAACAAAATGAGGTGAATAGTTTTCATAACTTCATCTTGAAGCTTATAAACCACTGTGTCAACATATTATAGTACACAAAGCTCCCAAAAAATGACATTACTTCAAAGGTTTAGATCAATCAATCTTCTCTGTCATGATTTTTTTCAGGCTTTTGTTGCAAGACAAATTTGGGTGTAAGCATGTTAGACAACCCAAGGGTTTTAGAATCCACACTAATATTAATCCTTTTCCGTGGAGCAAAGCTATCAGAGGAAGACAAATTAACTTTCTTATCAAATTTAACCAACAAATTTTCCTACAAAATATTGAAAAGTTAATGACTACAACTTTATCTCAAGAATGTAGAATAAATGTACAGGAATTAAATGTTACTTTTGGAGCTACTGTGAGGCTTAGCTGAACTAACTCAGCATAATAAATTGACTTCGCTTTAGAATAAAGATCCTAGAGGTAAAATAACAAACATGTATATGGCATAAAATAGTAAACAATGGTAATACAATTTTGTTAACATAATTGAATATGATATATGTTGATGGTGAAAATTAGTCAACGGGTAAAGTTTAGCGAAAATCCCAAACTGCAAGTTGCAAGTACAAATATGAACAAGAAGGAGATAGAGAGTAAGGAAGAACAATGGACACTAGAAACTTTTTATCGTGGTTCGACTAAAGTCAGTGTGACTCCTATGTCCACGGTGGTATATATTTGCTTTTATGTGGTGGTTTCTCTGTATGTTTTAGTAAAGTAACAATACAGGAGTTCTCTCACTGTTCTGACAGAGTTTCTGCATGTATTTTTCACTATATATGTTACAATAATTTCTCTTCTTATTTATAGAGGTAGTGAGGGTTACAAGTGTAATTTGACAAGTTGTAAAACTATCTTTTCCACCGCTACGGGCAATAAATGCTTGACAGGCAATAAATACTTGGCCATTCCCTATCGATTTTTAGAGACTAATGTATCAATTCTGGGGGTTGACTTGTTAGTTAGGAGAATGTGCCTCTGGCTGATGATTGGACTTGGGCATTCTGTACTTATGCTTAGGGTAGCTTGTTTGGTAGTTTGAGCTCTAGCTGGGTGACTTGTTGGCCATGCTAATTGATCTCATGCTCAGGTTCAATTAAAGGGAGTCTTTTAGAAGATGGTTGGGGTGACATGCTTCGACCAGTGAATCAGAATCCATCCTCAACAAGCTGGCATCTTGGTCTCGTCCTACGTCCTGAGCTCACGGCTGGAAAGTTAGTGCCTTTGTCGAGTGACCATAGTTTTTGTGTGATCTAGTCCTTTTTTGATCGGATTTGTCTCTTGTTAGACTTTTATCGGCCCATTTTGCATCGCCTAAAAAATAACCATAACATTAGCCCCCGCTCTTAGTTCGGTTTACGGACTGAGAGTTGTAATTTACTGATAAAGTCCTTGTTTGCAATCTTGTTGAGTTTTTGCTTACAGTTTGTCATGTTGTCATTTCAAGCTTCAATCTTTCGCTTTATTTGTACTAGGCCATACCTCTTACTGTACATGTTTCATAGCCATTGGCATGGTAGCCTTGTTTTCATCTGGACCATTCGATCAAGAACAGCCAGATATCCTCTGGATTCTTTGGTGAAGCCAAACTAGTCTGTATAAGGTATGAGAAACCTTTCTTCCTTCTCCATAGAATGACCTAATGGGTGTCTTAGTTAAGCCCCCCATGTTGCTAATAGCCTAAGTTTTTGGTGAAGTACTAAGAAGCGTGCACAACTTATTGTGACCATTCCTCTCTGAAGATCCTGGGAAGTTTTGTTATAGGAAGCTTCTATGGCCAATTTCTCTTTGAGGATTTTGGGAAGTTTGTTACCTCTCTTCATATCTTCCCTATTGGTCATATTGAATAAGGCAACTCTTTCATCGCTGCTTTCTGGCCTCCTTGCATGGTGGTGTAGAGTACCTCTAGGTTTCCAAGCACCTTGGGATAATGAAGTTGAAGGATGTTCTCTTTGCTCAAGAGGACTAGAAGAGATTTGAGCAACTGCCTTGCTGGCCTCAAATACTGATCCTTCTACTCCAAGTACCTTGGGGGCACTTAAGGAAGAAGCTGTAAGCTCGGAAGGAGGGTGAGGAAGAGTTAGAATAGTTTGGCTTGCTCGCTGATCTTGCAGCTTGTTGGAATTCAACTTTTTCTCAGTTAACTATAAGCTTGCTTTGATTTGTACTCTTGAATCTTCATGTAATTTTACCTTGTTTAAAGTGGTTTTGTAATAAATAAATTTTTTGTGGTTTTTGTTTTTCTAAGCACGTTATATTGGTGATTTAGTAGGTTACAGATGGTAACATAAATGAGTTCCTGCAAATCACAACTTAATAAGCATTAGATAAAATGAGTGCCTAATAGGTCAATCGACCTTAGATAATATTAACTAAATTAATATAAATGGGCTTCAGCCAATAAATCATGACTTAAAAAGGATATGCATCATGTTGAACAACTAATTAGTCGTATTAGCCCATCTTAGTTAACAATGAACTCGAGCACTGGAATGCCTCTGTTGGTAATGAATTTGGGCATTGGAGTGCCTGAGCGCCTAAGTTAATAAGAGATTAAGAGCCCAGGTAGGTTTCATGGATGCGCCTTAATCCACACAAGATTTTGGTGCTCAGGTAGGTCACACGGATGCATCTCAGCTAGCACAACTTGGATGCGGAGTCCTAGTAGGTTGCATAGATACTCCTTAGTCTGCACAAGATTTAAATGCCTAGGTAGGTCACATGGATGTGCCTCAGCTAGTACAACTTGGATGCAGAGTCCCAATAGGTCACACGGATGCACCTTAGTCTGCACAAGATTTTGGCACCTAATTAGCACAACTTGGATGCGGAGTCCCGTTAGGTCACACAGATGTGCCTTAGTCTGCATAAGATTTTGGTGCCTACCTAGCACAACTTGGATGCAGAGTCTCTGTAGGTTGCATAGATGCACCTTAGTCCACACAAAATTTTAGTGCCTAGCTAGCACAACTTGGATGTGGAGTGGATTAGGAGTTATAGTCTGTCACTTGTGATTTACAATCTCAGGGGTCGCTTGACATACTTTTGCTCACTGTCTGTGACTCATGGGTTTCTGCCACTATCCCATGTAATCATTTCTACCTCAGTAAGTGTCTTTGCCAAGCTGGCGACAACTCACAACTGGTGTTTGGCAAATCATTAAATTGTGGGTATTTGATGGGTTCCTAAATCCAATGGTGAGACTTCATGCAATATAACTTGAGGAGAATTCTTTTTCCCCCTTTATTTATCATTTGAAATTTGGAGCTCCCAGACCCTTCTTCTTCATCCTCTCCATCAAACTTGTATCGATTCGTCGTTATTTGCTGCTATTGGTGTTGTTCCAGCTTCCTAGGTTCATGATTCGAGTTTTTTGACCTTTGAAAACTGGCTTTGTACTTATCTCAAACTTTCTCATCCTGCTAAATTGGTGAGTTTTCTTTCTTTGATTTGTGATTTTTGGATGTTGTTACTTCATAGTCTATGTGAGGTTTGCTTGCTTGTGATTAAAAAATCTAAATGCTAGATGAAGCTGTCTGTTTATGCATTTTCTTATGTCTGGTCTAGTTCTCTTGTTTGATTCATCAGTAAACTCTAGGGTTCTTGATTGTCATTTTGAGTCCTTTATCAATTTTTTGGGTTCTAATGTCCTAACGGTTAAGTTCCCCTTAGCTTCTAGAGCCTGGGCCTTAGATGTGGTGACCCGAGACATATGTGGCCTACCGTACAGGAAATTGCTAGTCTTAGTTTTCTTGGTATGGTATACTTTCAGCGATTTGACCACCTTTTCTTTTTGTGTAGATGGTAGCTCACAAATGCCGAGGTCACTAAATAGGGAGTGATGAGGAACCTGACTCTCTAGACAAGATCGTTAAGCTGATTCAACCTATAGGCGAAGTGATCTTAAGGAGTGGCGAGGTCATTGGGGAGTTCAGCACTTGCTAGACCTTGTTGAGAACTAGGGTGATCAATCGGTGTTCAGCCACCACATCTTGACCATTAGCTTTAATGAACTCCAAGGCATGATCCGAACATTTCAGCTCCCTAAGGGATGTCATGTCATGTCACCCTTTCCTAACGATCATGTAGCCTATCCAACCAAGGGTTTGTTGTGATCAGCCTTCAGCATCTCAATGTTGGGTTTAGGTTCCCAATGCACCCTTATATTATCAATCTACTAAATAAGCTGAAACTTTGTCCCTTCTAGCTCACCCCGAACTCCTACTCCCAGCTCACTCCCTTAGCTCTTGTGTATCTAAGGAATAACCTCTCCCACCATTTGCTAGGGTCCTTTATTTCCTTTATAGTATTAAGAGTATGGCTCTATAGGAGGGGATCTACTACCTTGCAACTCATCAAACTCAGCATAGGAAAATTTTGCCATAGGGTGACACCAAAGGCAAATCTAACATGGGAAATTACAAAACTTGTTAGTTTTACGTCCCTTGTCCATCCATGTGGTACCTTAACAATTTTGGCTTTGTTCTTACTCTTGGTGAGCGAACTGTGAACATGCGAGCTTGATGAGTTTTCATACTTGTTTCTTTGGTTCTAACACTTTTTATTTTTTATTAATAAAGCCAGTAAGAAACTAACTCTTGAGGCCAAGGATCTTGGGGTTTTGGATCAGTTTGCTGCTCCAGATGATCTCTAGAATGACTTCCAATTTGATGAGGGCCTTCTGTGCTCGTACAAGCTTGCTCCGGCTCCAAGTACTGAGCTCACTAAAGAGATTGGAACCCATCAAACTAGGGGGATCAGGCCAGTGAACTTTGAAAATTTCAAGGACGTAATGAAGCTCATCCTCTAAAAGCCTCCACCTGATGTTTCTGCATCGACCTCATCGGCTCCTAATGCTGAAGAAACTCCTATTGCTGTGAGTTAGCCATTAGCTTTGGTAGTTGCACCTTTGCAAGAGTTGACTCCCTCTTTGTGTCTTAAGATGGTTGCTATAGTGGAGGTCACATCCTCCTTCGAGCCCCCTACCAAAAAGTAGAAGAGGGGCAAAGGGAAGAAGGTTGTTGCCCCCTGAAAATGGATGGTGCCAGAAGTAGAGGTCGAAGAGCAACATGTCGGGCTTGGCCTGAAAATAGAGGAGTACTTGGATTAGCTCTTGGACAACGTCAATGTAATCCTGGGGCCTTGTACTAGGGCCTTAGCATTGGAATCAGAGGACTTCTCAACTGATGGGTTGTTGAGCTACGGAGCTCACCATGGCCTACTAGTAAGTAGAGTCTTGTTATCTCGATTCCTTTCCCCTTTTTCATAATTTAACTTGACTGTTCAATTTTTCAAAACTTTCTAACAATAATGAATGTGAAAAAGATGCTCTGAGATTGGGAGGAGGAGAAGGCAAGTCTCGTGGATGATCTAGCTACCATCACCACTGAGGTATTAGAGTTGAGGGAGAAAGACAAGGATGCCAAGGTTGCTCTAAAGGGGGACGAGGATGCTCTATCTCATGAAGTGGTGAATCGCAAGGCCGTTGCATTGAACCTTGCCAGAGCAGTTAATGATCTGACAAAAACAAGGATTGACTTGGACTTGGCTATTCAACGAGTCGAGCTGGCAATGCTATGAGCTGAGTTTGCTAAGAAGGAGCTTACGGTGGCCAGGAAAGAAGCTACTCTTGAGAAGGAGGAAGTCGCCAAGGTTAAAGCAGAGATTGCCTTGCTAGTTACGGAAGTAGTAGAAAAGGCAAAGTCTGAAACTAGTTCCTCCTTCTTCTACATCCTATGGGAGCAGCATTCGGAGATAGACTTCTCCTTTTTTAGTTAGGAGGCCTTTAAGGCTGTTAAACACTTTAAAAGGACTACTAAGGCCAGATCTTCTAAAAAGGGTGCAAAGTCTGTGGTTGAAGCTCCTCTTATTGGGGGTACCATTGAAAGGGAAAGTAGCTCATAGGTCGTGGAAGCTGCTAGTAACCAAGTGATGGATGACTCTGTTGCTCTTACTGCTAACCCTTTACCCTAAGAAGGCCCAGCTCTTGAAGATCCAAGTTCTTAGGCCACGGCTCTCTGTGATTTCAAATTTCTTTTCTTGAATTTTGTATCTATTTTTTGGACTTTGTTTAAATTCACTCTGTTAAAGGGAACGTCAAATGATCTCCTACAATATTCTTATTTGCCTCCTCTCAGTCCCATAATTGATTGCTCCATATGTATGACTTGATAAATTTATGCAAAAATGAATGCCCAATAGGTTACACTTTAGCTGACATTCTTCATCTAATGCATTGCTTGCTTCCTATGCAAGACTTTGTTGAAATTTTACTTAGAAACAAATAAATACAAACATAAAGATTCAAGGAAACAATCAAGTGCTTTCACTAAATTTTAAACAATTTTACAAAATTTAAATCTCTATTGATAGTATGGGTGGAGATGTTTAGCATTCGAAGCTTGAAGGAATTCTGTTCCATCCGTATTTGCCATGTCATAAGATTTATTGCTAATGACTTTCTTAACGATGTAAGGGCCCTCCCAATTTAGTCCTAGGGTCCCCTTATTGGGCTTGTGTGCTCCCAGGAGGATAAAACACTGAACGAGATTGCCAGGTTTTTAGCTTCGCGCTTGAACCTTTCGGTTATAGTACCTCGTAAGCCGTTGCTGATAGGTTGCATCCCTGAGATGAGGTCTTTCTCTTGTTTCTTCTACAAGATCTAGATTCTTGACGAGCAGTTGGTTATTGTCTTTTGGATTGAAAGTAATTCTTTGTTGTGATGCCACTTCAAGTTCTATTGGGAGCATTACTTCAGACCCATATACCATTGAAAATGGAGTTTCTCCTATAATGCTTCAGACTATAGTTCTGTAAGCCTAGAGCACTTTCAATAGCTTGTCTACCCATGCTCCCTTCTTGACCTCTAACTTCGTCTTCAAGATGTGCTTGATGATCTTGTTATTAGCTTTAACTTACCCATTGGCCTGTGGATGGTCTATACCCGAGAAGCTCTTTATGATCTTGAGTTTATCATAGAACTTGATAAATTGCTTGCTATTGAACTAAGTCCCATTATCAGTTACAATCTGTTAGGGGACCCCAAATCTATAAATGATGTTACTCCATACAAATTTCTCAATATTTGTAGAAGAGGTCTCTACGAGCTCCTTTGCCTTTGCCTATTTAGTGAAGTAATCTACAGCCACCACTGCATGCTTGCAATTTTCGTGAGCTGTAGGGAGTGGTCTAATTAGGTCCATGCCCTAGATTACAAAGGGCTATGGACTAACCATCTACTGCGGGTAGGTTGGCAAGGCTCATGCAATCTTCACTAATCTTTGGCATTTGCCACACTTCTTAACAAAATCAACAGCATCCTGTTTCATTGTGGACTAATAAAATCCCTATCAAAGAGCCTTTTAAGCTAAAGATAGCCCCCCAATGTGATTTCTACAATGGCCTACATGTATTTCTTCTAGGACGATGTTACAGTCTTTACTATTAATGCATTTTAGAAGTGGGGTTGAGAACCCTCTTTTGTATAGCACATCATTATAAATGCAATATTTGGCTACTCAAGTTTGCAATCACTGTGCCTTGAGCTTATCATTCGACAGCCTGTCATTTCACAAGTAGTTTAGGATTGGGTCCATCCACGAATCCTGGGTCGTGGCAATTGTCATCATAGCATCCCTCTATTCTATGCTTAGGGATGAGAGGAACTCTACTGCGATCCCTCGTAGGAAGTCAACATCTTTTATCATAGCTAGGCAAGCTAGGGCATCTGTATGCGTATTTTGAGCTCATGGTATTTGATTGATGTCAAAGTGCTGAAATAAGCTAAGTAACTCTTGAACCTTCTGTAAATAGATGGTTATTTTTTACCCTCTACTCTGGTACTCCCTTCATACAAGGCAAACAACGAGCTACGAATGGCTAAAGATCTTTAATCTTTTAGCTCGCACTTCTTTTGCCAGTCATAGCCCAGCTAGCAATGCTTTATACTCATCTTCATTATTCATGGCTTGGAAATCGAACCTTAATACACAAAGGATTTTGTGCCCTTCTAGACTGATGGAAAGCATTCCTGCCTCGACTTTTTGCTCGCTTTATAACCCATTAACATATAGTTCCTAACATAGAGCCTCTAAAGTTTCTACTTCCTCTTGTACGGGTTTGGTGAATTCGGCAATAAAGTCTATTAGAGCTTGCCTTTTCATCGCCAGTCTGGGCTTATACTCGATATCAAACTAGGCTAGCTCAATTGCCCATTTAAGTAGGTGACCTAAGACATCCATTTTTGCAAGACTTGCCTAAGTGGGAACTATGTGAGCATTTCTATGTTATATGCTTAGAAGTAGGGTCGCAGCTTCCTCGATGCAACTACCAGGTAGTAGGTAAGTTTCTCCATAGGCAAGTACCTTGTCTCAGCATCTAGTAGCCTTTTGCTCACGTAGTAGATGGTGAACTGAGCTTCACTTTCTTCTCGCATCAAAGCTACACTAAGGGCGTACTGGGATATTCCTAGATAAACGATTAATTTCTCACCTTCCTTCGGCTTCAACAAAAGAGGAGCTTGCCTGAGATGTTGTTTGAACTACTAGAAGGTGACTTCACATTACTACATCCACTCAAACCTCTTTGCCTTCTTTAGGACATCGAAGAAAGGAACACATTTATTTGTCACCTTGAAGATGAATCTACTAAGTGCTGTAACCTGGCAGTTTAAGCTTTGAATGTCCTTAGGCCCAGTAGGGGACCTCATGTTGATGAGGGCTTTGATCTTCTTCAAGGTCGCTTCTATTCCCCTATTGTTTACTAGAAACTCTAGGAACTTTCTCGGAACAACTTCAAATGCACATTTATGAGGATTTGGCTTCATTTGATACTTACTTAAGATTTGGAACATCTCTCCTAGGTCTTAGACATGGTTGGTGAGCTACTCAGACTTTACCAACATGTCTCCATGTACACCTCTTTAGTCTTTCCTATTTACTCTTTGAACATCATGTTCACCAACTGCTGATAGGTTGCCCCTATGTTTTTCAATTAGAAGGGCATTACTTTGTAGTAGTATAGTTCGTGGTTGGTGATAAATGAGGTATGTTCCTCATCCTATGGGGCCATAAGGATCTAGTTGTATCATGAGTAAGCATCCATAAAGCTGAGAAGTTGGTACCCAGTTGTGGTATCCATGAGTTAATCGATTCTTGGCAGAAGGAAGCTGTCTTTTGGGCACGCCTTATTAAGGTTAGTGAAGTCAATGCAGGTCCTGCACTTCTCAATTTTCTTCTTTACAAGGATTGGGTTGGCTACCCAAATGGGGGTAATATGCTTCTTGGATAAACTTATTTGTTAGAAACTTATCCACCTCTTCCTTTAGAGTGGTTGATTGTGCGTGTCGAGGCAGATCGAATTAGAAATTTATAAACTAAATCTACCTAAACTAACTTATAGCATAGGCAATCCAGGTCAAACCCAAGGACCATTTTAGGATAATATTATCAATGATTTACGGGCTAAATTGGGGGGGGGGGTTGCAGAATTAAAACTAAGCTAAACTACACTAAAAACTACCTAAAACATACAAACAGAAACTATCAGCTACAACACAAACAAACCAGCCAAGGAAACTAGCTAAACTTGAGACCAATGCTTCCTAGATCACTAAACATGCATCAATTGTTGTTAACCATAACAAGAAGCCTTGAAATGATTAATAAACCTATCCTAAGTAGCATAGATTCAGCCAATAAGACAACCTATCAAAAGCTTGATAAAATTACTTAGTTTCCCTATTCTCTTCCTAAGTTGATCATTAAGCAACAATCATATAGTTATCCAAACAAAATGAAGCCATTCCATTCAGAAAACTCAAT
>JANHAO010028815.1:0-10511 GCA_026873985.1 Saraca asoca
CTATCTATTACCTCTAATATTGTTAATAAAATTGATGACATATAAACTTAACATATAATGTGCTACCTTCCAATATAATTATGAACGATAAATATGTTCTGCAAAAGAATAAGTGGTCATTTGAGTTAAATCTTCATTGTATTAAAGGAAAAAAAAAAGATACAAGTAAAGTGTTCATCATCAATCTCTATTTTTGAAACTTGTCACCGATTGAAAAAAAAAATATCATACTCATTATTTAAATATATCTCATATGTATTATTTAAATAGTTTATAAAGATATCTCATATACATTATTTAAATATATAAAACTTGTCACCAATTGAAAATAAAAAAAAATTATTCTATTACAACCATATAAATCTACTAGGTTTAATATATATAACATTTTTAATTTATTTTTTTTAATAGTTATAATTCATAACAGTATTTAAGATGTTCATAACTTCATCATAAATTTACATTACACCTTATAAATTATAATAATGATCAGTCACCATTCTAAAAGAAACTACTAATATCTAAATAATAATAATTATAAAAAAATTAAACATATAAAACTTGTCATATGCATTTTTTAAACATATCTCATATATATTATTTAAATAGTTTGTAAAGATATCTCACATACATTATTTAAATATATAAAATTTGTCACTAATTAAAAAAAATAATTTTTATTTTATTATAATCAAACAAATTTTTTATTTTTTTATTCTTAAAACTGTTACCTGAAGTATTTTTTTCAAATGAGTTTTCTACTTTGTTTTCAAAAAATTGTTCTCAAAATTTACATCCGAATAATTTTTTATTCTTTTATTTAAAAAAATTATTTTTATAATTATTTTAAAAAAATATTTTTAAAAAATAATAAAACAATGATACTTAAAAACACTTTTAAACAAGTCCTAAATTTCTAAGGGTTTCTAGTCAAGGTTTTTTTTTTTTTTTGGGCCATAAATCTTAGAGGAGTTTGGAGTGTTGGCCATGCTTTCGGGTTTTAGTAAGCCCTAATATAATTTAGTTCTTCATTAGGCCCATACTCCGTTAAAAGTTAGGCCCAAAAGTCACTTCGAGAGGCCATGAGAGCAATCTGATTTTTTTTTTTTAATTAAACGAGTAATCAGTCATTAAAGCACGCATAAAATACTTTTTTCAAAATACGTTTTTTTATACATCTTTTTGCTTTTTTTGTTGTGATGTTCAAATGAATATGGTTAGACAAATGAAATACACATTAGTAATTTCTATTTTTTTTAAATAATACTACTTGCATATATTTCTTTTGTATAAAAATATCTTTAATAATGCTCGCTTGAGTTAATTGAAGCTATGAAAATAATAGTCAATTTTTACATTATTAATAAGGAAGAAGATATCTTATTAAAAAAATAATAATAATTAAAAATTTTTTTTGATAATAATAAAATATTTAAAGTATTTTTATGACTTAATAATACATAGTATAAAACCATTTATACCAACAATATATTATATTTAAATCCAAATAGATAGGTGAGAGTAAATTAACTGAGACTGTAAGATACATGAGTGTAATTTACACAAATTTATGGGCAAAATAAAGTACAATTAGAATTACTTCTTTTTTTTTTTTTGTCTTTTCAAAGCCACGCGGTAACATTTTTAATTTTATTATAATATTAAAAATTTCAGTAATATCTTATATTTTAAGAAATTAAAAAAATCATTTTTTAATTTTAGTATTTATATTTTATAGTTAATTATAATATTAAAATATTCAATTTATCAAAATATAAAATATAATAATATTATAATCTCAGTGGTACAACAATATTATAAATATTTTCTACGAGATTTTCCCGTGTCATAAAAGTAATTATAAAATTTTGAATGCAAAATAACAATTTTTATGCAAAAATAATTCGGAATACCTATCCATAGCCGAACCGTTGTTCACCGATTTGCTTGGGAGTAAAGCAAATGATGGTAAATAAAAGAAGATAATTATTTTCTAAGCAAAAACTGAAAGATGATACTTGCAAGTTGCAATCCCATCATTTGGAAAGTTCTTTTTCGTTTTTTAAAATGAGCTTCTCATTTTTCAATTCACCTCATCTAGATATATCAGTAATTTTTTATACATATTTTGAATCATCCTTTGATACGTACTTAAAGATTCTATAAATTTTTATAAAAAAAGCTAATGTAAAAATTATATAAGTTGTAATTTTTTTTATAAAATCTTGCATTTTTCACAAAAAAAAAATTGTAAGTGTATACATATTCTGTGTATATTTAATACATAAAAAATTATAACTCTATTATTTAAAATTACATAAAAATTTTCAAATTTTTTCTTATATTCAATGAAAAATATAAAAAAGTTGTAAAATTTAAATATAAATTATGTATTTTATATATTTTGACACATGTCACATATAATACAATGAAAAGTATAAAAATTAATATGTCCAAATAACAGTATAAAAATTAATATGTCCAAATAACACCGCTAATAAATAACAAAAGGACAAGACAGGAATTTACGTAAGATATTTATTATTTAAAAAAGTGAAAGTAGAGTGAAGATACAGGCATCTGCTTCTTGTTGTTATTTGTACAATATAAATAGATTCATCCCTCCACTTATAAAAGTTGGAATTTCTCATTACATGATATCACCTGCTCTCTCCATGTAAATATACGTTACAAGTTGTAGCAGCTCACACGCAAGGACGAAATTAAAGAAAAATTATTAGATGGGTTATAATATAATTTGTTAAGAATTTTTATAAAAATCATTTAATTTTAGAGAGTTAAATATGAATTTTTTAAAAAAAAATTATAATTTTCTAAATTTAGAAGTGACTAAAGTCACCCCAAAACATAACATAGTTTCGCCCTTGCTAACACGTATATCAAATCTACCACCTCCCCATTTCCCAAATTGTCCTCATACCCATACTCAATTTTTGAGAAAAATATGTGTACACATATGTTTGGGATAGTCTACGATAAATACAAAATATGTGGAAGCTCAGTTCTTTTTTTATTATTATTATTAATGGAAGTTCTAATATTCGGTTTTGATCATTTGTTGGCATAAACTTCATAGTAATTCGTGAGGATTTTATGTCAATGGATAGCTAATAACTTTAATTGTAATTAGTGCATATGATCTTTTCTAGTGTAAGCATTATGTTCCGAGGAAAAATATTTATATAGACATTAATTATTGTAAGTTGTAAGAGAATAGATCCATAATATTTATGTTTGATGTATATTTTTGTACTCATTTCTTTCTTGTTTGTTTAAAAATAACATGGCCGGTGATACTATCTGAGGGAGAGTTAGGTTTCCGAAGTTAAATATTCCAGAAAATGTGATTCCTATAAATGTTATTGCTATATTTAATTTAATAAAAAGATTTCTAAAAATATTATAACATTATATTTTAATTAATTAATATTTTTTAGAAATACTATTATATTTTCAAAAAATCAACACCAAAAAATTAATTAATTAATTATGATAGGTTGTAGTGGATTGATATGATAATGATAATAAGATATTAATTAAAAAGTTGATAAAATAATTTTTCATATGATTAAAGCACTCACATGCGTTATAAAAATATTGGATACCACTCACATGAGAAAATACTAGGATAAGATATTTTTAAACATCTCATCATCAAATATTTTTTTTAATTTTAAAGAAAATTTAATATTTTCTTAAAATATTTTAAAAAATTGTGAGAAAGATTCCTCAACATTTCTCATGTTTAAAGACGGAATTAATTAGATAAAAAAAAAAAGAATGATGAGTGAAACTATAATGAATGATCGAGAAATTAGAGGAAAAAAAATCTTTTTTAAAAAAGGCCAAGTATTTTACTTAAGTGAATGAACAATTAATTAGGACTATATACCATATAAGGCTTGGCACAGTATACTATGATTATTATTGCATCACAAAAACAACCATACTAATTTTATGTTACCTAATCTCATTTATTGTATTAATATTTGAGAGATTGTGATTTAAACCATCACTATTATTTTATTAGTCCTATATGTTCATATTCTCCAATAAAATGAAGTGACTAGCATTAGTCACACCAAAAAGCATTCTTTTAAAGCAAATTTTAGTGGCATGATATAGACATTGGCTTTAATTATTGCAAGAAGAAAAAAGTAATATTTATCTACACATTATTGATGTATTACTAAATATTAATTTATGAGTTATTTTAAATAATTTATAACAAAAATAGGATTACTTGTCATCACTTGAACGTAAGAATTTCTTGTCATGAAAATGTTTCAATGAATGATGCCAACAATCATTAATTTGAGCTCATCCATACACCTTGTGTGAATCTAAATGAATTAAATGATAGCAAAACTATTAAATTTCAATTGAAATTTGGAGAATTTTGTCTTATTTAAGAAGAATAATTTTACTAAAAAAAAGATAAAAAAATTACAACATCCACAATGATTAATTTCCACAATGATTAATTTATATTTCATACATCAATAATATAGATATATTTATATTAATAATATACAAAATATAATATAATAAATTTCATATTTTTTTAATATATATAATGAAGTAATATGACATATAATAATATTTTATCTTTCATGAATGTAAAAATAATTAAATTACCGAAATATTAATATAAAGAATCATGTGAGATTCTTACAAAGAGAACTCACTCACATGCTTATTTTCTTCATTTTCTCTAATAAAGTAAGAAACTTTTCTTACTCCTAAAATGAGATTAAATCTATCTGAAATTGCCTGAAATTTTCTTCATTTTCTCTATTAATGTAATCAGTGACACCTGTTCAGCATTGTCCATGTGTTTTGTTTCCTCAGCTGGCTATAAATCACACCAACACGTACGCACACCACCAACCCATGCAACTCATCACTAATTCCTTCTAAGCCAAACAAAATGCCCACTTCTGCCAGCGTCTTCCTCCTCCTCCTCCTCCTCATAGCCGTCCTGTCCACCACCGCCATCTGCCTCCCTCACACGGCGGTGCTTCAGGCGGTCGAAACCCATGTTGTGCAAGCCAAGAATTGGGTTCACAACTCTGTGAGACCAAAATATGGGCTGCAAAACCTTATTTCAGATGAAGATGGTGTGGGTGTGGCTTTGAGAGATTGTGCTAAGTTGTATGAAGAGAGTGAGTATAGGCTAACTCACATGCTGTCTGAGGCGAGTAGTTATGGCAGAGATGATGCAGTTACATGGTTAAGTGCTGTGATGGCAAACCACAGGACTTGTTTGGATGGCTTGGAGGAAAAAGGGTATGTTAAAGCAAAAGATTGGGGTAGAAACTTGACCATGATGCTTGGAAAATCTCTCATGATGTTTAGGACCACAAACAAGGGCAAAGAAAAAGGTAAAGTAGTAACAAATACCTCTAAAAGAACTTCTAACAACAACGCTGATCTCACATTCGTATTTTTATATCAGATCTGCATTTGTATTTTTACTTATGTTTTGTTATATCATTTATCGTTAATTTTAATTAATTTAGAGAGAAAAAATATAAATATGATGTTATTATATTTGTTTTCATATATTTTAACTATGATACTAACACTTTTTTTTATATAAAAAAATTGTAACTTATCAACTTTATTATTCATACACGCATTAAACTTTATGTTTAATTTAATTTTAACATTAAAATTGATAAAATTTGAGAGATGATATATTTTTTTAATGACATAATCTCAATAGATGGGTCAATATATTGCTTTTGATCTTTCAGTTCATTTATGGAGAATTTACAAGTTTTAAGTGCATCCTCTATATTCTACTAGTAGACACAAAATTTAATTCTAGAAGGAATTATTTGGGCAATTTGACATAGATTGCTTGATAAAATAAAACAACATTTACTTGCTTATTTAAAGTTCACTAATTAATGCATTTCACTTGTCATGTGTAGGGTATATAATGTATATAAATAAAAGCATGGAAATATTTCTTCATTTAGCTTCGTTGATTATTGGCTTTCTTTTTTTGGTTGGATGATATAGTTCTTTGTATTTGATATTTTCTTCTCTATGCCATCTTAAAATTGTATTAGGTTTGTTTGTTATAAAAAAATAATATTATTACTTGATGTATCAACTCAGAGAATAATCTAATACTAATATAAAAAAAATATTAGTTACACATGTCCAATGTGTACATGCTTTTTTTATTTTTGACTTTAAACTTATAAAATAATATAAAATAAAAGTGTGAAATTTGTATATATGTAACATGAAAGAACCTACTCCATGTCATTTTATTTATTTTGTCTTCTTGATTTGTTTTTTCCTTTTGTAATTTTTCATGTTATGTAAATATTGAATATTTGACCCTGCTTGTTTTATTTCCATAGAATATGTAGATATTTTTCATATCAAGCTAAGAGATTTGTCATTTGGTTATCAACCATTATTAGAATGTTGCCCACTTGCACAGAAAAACATAAATTCTAAAAAATGATATGGACAGCTGACTAGGATATGCAATAGGTTGCTAATTACGGATGTAGCCATAGGTAGCAACAGAAAAAAAGAAAGAAACAAAGAGAGACAATTGAAGAGGGAATCAGAATATTTTCATCAAATTAATCTACTAAGTTTAATTAGCAAAAGATATATACTATATTGCACGCACATCGACATGCGAACACGGGGACACGCGAACACGAATATAGAGACACGGCATTTTCAAAAGTGTCGGTGCTATTTTTATATAGTAAATGAAGTGTCGGTATCAATAAGTGTCAGAAACGTTCCCGTTTTCGACACGTGGATACGACTGTTATATAAAGTGTCAGTGCATCGAAGGATACAAACACATAACAAATATATTTTTTAACATAACAGACTGAAGTCTATTGAGAAATATAAAACGAACAAATGGGATCTAAAATAATTAAACTCTCAATTTTAATTTTTATTGAAAATTTCTATTAATTTAAAAAAAAAAAGACACACAAATTTTTAAAAATAAAATCCTCAATTTTTATAAAGATTTTGGACAATTTAAAAATATGGATAAACTAAAACGTGTTCACTTAAAAATTAACAAAGTCTCTTTTTTATTTTTATGATCATGAGTTTAGATATGATAAATAATCATAAAAATATTAAATTCTTATAAATTTATTAAATCCATTGTAAATTTATTGAATTTGTTATTAGATTTATCATAAATTAATCGAGTTGAACCATATCAAAGATGAAATTATTGAGAAAGTTTGGTAACCTACTATTATTATTATAAAAAAAAAAGGCAAATATGGGCTAATGGATATATATATATATATATATATATTGATATAATTATTCCCAAAGAGTGGCTATAATATTGCAAGTTTAGCAATTCATTTGTATAAGATAAAAAAATCTAAATCATGTGATCTTCTTTTGTTGTCTATGTATAGTGGCAGCCGCTGCAGGAAGAGTATCCAAATCAAATGAAGGCCTTCTAGCTTCATGGAGTCTAGAAACCTCCGATGCACACTTCATAGTGGCACAAGATGGTTCTGGAACCCACAAAAGCATAAGAGAAGCAGTGGATGCATTGGGCTACAAGGATGATGAAAGAGTTATAATATATGTGAAATCAGGAGTTTACAATGAGAAAGTGGAGATTGGAAGCAACTTGAAGAATGTCATGTTTGTTGGTGATGGCATTGACAAAACTATTGTCACCGGCGGCCTAAGTGTCGCTGACGGAACTTCCACTCTCGGCTCTGCAACATTTGGTAACACACTATATATATATATATATATATATATTATGAATTTGAACACAGATAACCACAACAATCTTACAATTTTGTATTCATTTCTCTCTTTGAAAATAGGATTTATAAAAATTTAAATCCATATTTAATCTTTAATCTTAGGATAAAAAATAATATCACTTGAACTATTTTTTGATACTTGTCTTTTTATGTTCCTGAGCTTCAATTCCATTTAAAAGATTTGCTATGATTTTTCAAGATATTGTTTTGAATGGCATACTACATTTTAGTATTTATGATTTATTGATCCGTTCTATGACCTAAACTTTAACTTTTACAAAAATATTTTAGTAAAAGAGCTCATTTTGCGTCACTTTTTTTTTTGGGGAAAGAATGCTAATTATCACCTTTAATTTTAGATAATTACATTTAGTATTAATAATTATTAATTCTTATAACCAACATATTTAATTTTAGATAAGTAGTAAGTTGCACCCGTATAAAACATTTTTCATAATTTCAAAAGGAGTCTTAACACCATATTATATTAATATAAAAATAAAAATATAAGGATCATAGTCACAACTTTTCTATTTGTATTAGACAAACAAATCATATCAAAATGATTAAAATATCTCTAAATAAGAAAAAATAAAAAGAAATAATACATAAGTCAAATTAATCCCTTATTTGAGTCACAAAACTTTCACACTATATTTTATTTTTTCATAAAATTTTGTGTCAAATTAAGTGTATTTGTTCCTTCAAATCACTTATAACATAGATATTAGGTGTCAAATACAATTACCTAAAATCAAAAGAGATTGATTATAAAAATTAATAATTTTTAGTATAACTATTTCAAAATTAAAGAAAATAATTTATATTTTTCCCTTTATTTTTTAGTAAAAGTAATGCTGGTTATGACTGATTTAAAATGAACTTGTTGTCATAACGCAAAAATGGTGGTGTCATAGAAAATTAGCAATAAAACGTTTTCACAATCGCAATATTTATTTTAATGTAATTAATCACATTTATTACATATTTACACAAATTTAATTTAAATTAATCCTATGGAAAGATTCCTATTGTATGAGTAGAACAGATCTCAAAATGATTAAGAATAAACATTATTACTCTAATAATTATGTTACAAATTAACTCCATTGGATTTGAATCAAACAGATGTATCTGGGGATGGCTTTTGGGCAAGGGACATGACATTCGAGAACACAGCAGGCCCCGAGAAGCTCCAAGCAGTAGCCCTAAAAGTCAGCTCAGACCTCTCCGTCTTCTACAGATGCAGCTTCAAAGCATACCAAGACACCCTCTACGTCCTTTCCAACCGCCAATTCTACCGCGACTGCCAAGTATACGGCACCGTTGACTTCATATTCGGCGACGCCTCCGTCGTCTTCCAAAACTGCGACATTTTTGTCAGAAAACCAATAAATCAGCAACCCAACTACATCACCGCGCAGGGAAGAGACGACGCCGGCGAATCCACCGGGATCTCCATCCACGAGTGCCGGGTCCGGCCGACGTGGGATTTCGCGGGCGTGAAGGATTCTTCCAAGACTTACTTGGGGAGGCCATGGAAGAAATATTCTAGGACTGTGTTCTTGAAGACGGACTTGGATGGGATTATTGATCCCAAAGGTTGGAGTGAATGGAGTGCGGATTTTGCAGTGGATACTTTGTACTATGGAGAGTACATGAATACTGGAAGTGGAGCGTCTACTGAGAATAGGGTGAATTGGCCTGGGTTTCATGTGTTGGATAGTGATGATGAGGCTTGGCCGTTTACGGTGGGTCAGTTCTTGGGCGGAGAGCAGTGGATTCCGGCGACCGGTGTGCCGTTCTCGGCTGGAATTTAAGTGGATAACTACCTGAATTAATGGAAGTAGAAAGAGCATATGTACTGACTATATATCTCTACATATATTGACAACTGAGTTATATATTATGTTATGTATGTTATTCAGTGTATGATCTTCTTGATCTGTGATATATATCCTTGTCCTTGACAACTTCTAATATCCTCCCATTATAACACCTTACTTCGTTTAATTTTTAATGTATTAAAAATTAAAAAATTATATTTTTAATATGCATGCATTTTCAAAAAAAATTGATAAATAGGTAAAATAAAAGACAATTATCAATTTTTATAATTCTTATATATTAAAAATTAAATATTTTTAATATGTATAAATTTCACAAAATTAATAAATGAATAAGGTTTATCCTTGTTTGTTAAATGAAAATAAAAAATTATTTTAATTAAATAGCATAAGAAATTCTCCCTTACCTTTGCCGTTCCTTCCTAGATTAAAAACCATGTGTATCAAATCATTAAACAATGAATTGGTGTATGAATAAGCTTCAATAAATTAAATGAAGCAAAATTTAAGATCAGCTTGTTCTGTGAAAAATATTTTTTAAATAAGATTTTTTATTTATTTATATTTATAAAATATTAAAATAAAAAATATTTTATTTATTTATTATTAAAAAATATAAAAGAAAAATAATTTATTATTTTAAAAAATAATTATTTTTATTATATAATATCATGTATTAATTTATTAATAACAATATATATAAATAATATAAAATTAACTTGTCAGATTTTTTTCTTTTCCCTGAACGTGTTTTCTTACAAATCTTGGTCACAACGTGATACCTCGGAGGCCGTGATGATTTATTTGGCAGTTGGCTTTGGATTTATTCCAACGTTTAGCTATA
>JANHAO010028816.1:0-10515 GCA_026873985.1 Saraca asoca
CGCATATGTTATATGTTTATACAGGTTGATTGGGCGTGTAACCCTTTGTTTTGTATGATGGCCTTGTGCCTGGGTGTCCAGAAAACAAAGGAAACTTTGCCAAATTTTCGGTAGAGATAATATATCCATATTGTTGATTAATGAAATAATTGTGTATTGATATTGTGTTAGTGTTGCATGGTAAGACTTGCAGGGGGTTTCCTGAAGGAAAGGGATTCCTGATGGTGACCTTCTACACCGGTCATAGGCTCGGGAATTGGGTCGTGACGATATATTATTTTAGATTGTGTCAAATTTAACCCACAAATTATGAAAACAAGTAAAAATAACTTAACAATCACACAATTTTGAAATTGTTGCTAACATCCATATTGGCATGTGTTAATCATGTAGGGTGCAAGTAATTCTTTTTACACATGATTATTTTATATTGATCGAGATTTCTCAGTTGACCTCTTAATTCCACCTCAACATTTGTTACCGGTCAAAGTAAAGCCACTTTTAGCTTTTTGGAAAAAGGCAAAGTTTTAATAAATATGGTGATTAATAGGTAGAGATTTATAAAGGTAGTTAGAAATAAATATAGTGATTAGTAGGTAGGGATTAATGAAGGTAGTAGTAAGTCAATAAATATGCAACTCATATTCTATTCTTTGTATCCAAATTTATGAATGTCTCTTTTATTATAAGAGAAGTTGTATTTCCTTTTGTTATAGTAAAATTTATTCTTCAGTTTACTAGTTTTTACTTCAGATGCAGTTTATGCTTCATGCCACTACTTTCTAGCAGTGGTATCACAGCTCCAAGTTTATTGTCAATTTTTTATGCTACCGTCAGATCTTGTTAGTGGAAAAGAAGCTTCTTCTTCATTAATGGTGACAAAGTACGAACTAGAAAAATTCAATAGGAATAATTTCTCATTGTGAAAAATGAGAAGGAAAGCAGTTCTAAGAAAAGATAACTGCTTGACAGCAATTGAAGATAGGCCCGACGAGATCCTTGATGACAGCAAGTGGAACAAGATAAATAGCAATGCTATTGCTAATCTGCACCTAGCATGAGCCAATGAAGTGTTGTCAAGTTTGGCCGAGAAGAAAACAACAAAAGCAATACAGGATACTCTAACAAAATTGTACAATGCCAAATCCCAACACAACAAAATCGTCTTAAAGAGAAAACTCTACACCCTTTAAATGATAGAGTCAACTTCAGTGATCAACCATATCAACACCCTTAATACTCTATTTTCATAGCTCATAGCAATGAGGCATAATATAAAGATAGGTGAACGTGCTGAAATTCTACTTCAAAGTCTACCTAATTTCAATGATCAGCTCATTGTCAACTAGACGAACAATATAGAAGTTCTAGCCTTTGATGATAATGCAGTTGTGGTTCTTGAAGAAGAAAGTCGGCCAAGAGCAAAGAAGCTAGACTGGGAAGTTCGCAGTAAGTTGAAGCTTTGATGGTGACAAGATGGATATCAACGGAACATGGCCCCAATGTGAGTTAAAATCATAGTAGATCAAAATCTAAAAGTAAGAAGAATGTCAAGTGTCATCATTGTGGCAAAAAGAGGCATTACAATAGAAAGTGTTGGCATCTCAAGAAGAAAGAAAAAGGTAAAGGCAAAGAGTTTGAGTCATCAAAAGCTCAAGGTTATGTAGCAAATACCTCAGATGATGGTGAAATTTTATACAGTGAGACAATAACAGTTGCTGAGGATAGAAGAAGATTTGCTAATGTCTAGCTTATTGATTCCGGAGCAACATGGCATATGACTTTTTGGAGAGAATGGTTCCACTAATATGAATCGATCTTAAGAGGATATGTGTTTATGGGAGATGATTATGCCTTAGAGATTGCTAGTATTGGTACCATCAAACTGAAGATGTACAATAGTACGATTTGCACCATTCAAAAGGTAAGACATATGAATGGCCTAAAGAAAAATCTATTGTCCTTGGGGTAATTAGACAATAATGGATGCAAAACTCATATTCAATATGGGATCATGAAGATAGTCAAAGATGCATTTGTGGTGATGAAAGCAGAAAAGATAGCTACGAATTTGTACATGCTTAAAAAAGAGACATAACAAGAAGGAGAAACATCTACTGTGTTCGCAAGTTTGACAGAAGAATCAAGAGTGATGTGGCATTATAAACTTGGCTACATGTTAAAACGAGGTTTAAGGATTCTCATTAAACAATAGCTTCTTTTGAGGCTCAAAAAGGTTTCATTACCCTTTTGTGAGCATTGTGTTACTAGTAAACAACACAGATTGAAGTTCATCAACTTATATGCTAGAAGTAAAGATAAACTAAAACTGATCCACTATGATGTTTGGCAATCACCAGTTCTATCCCTAAGAGGAGCAAGATACTTTGTATCTTTTATTAGTGATTACTCCAAAAGATGTTAGGTGTATCAAATAAAAACGAAGGCAAATGTATTTCTAGTTTTCAAAATATTTAAAATGCAGGTAGAGCTTGAATTTGAGAAAAAGATCAAGTATTTGAGAATAGATAATGGAGCAGAATATGCTAATAAAGAATTTGATAGCTTTTGTCAACAAGAAGGTATCAAGAGGCAGTACACAGTGGCAAACACTTCACAACAAAAAGGTGTAGCTGAATGTATGAATAGAACCTTGTTGGAATGAACAAAAGCAATGTTGAGAACTATAGGGATGGCCAAGTCATTTTAGGTAGAAGCTATCAAGACTGCCTGTTCTGTGATCAATCGGTCAACTTTAACCACAATTGATCAGAAGACACCAATGGAGGTGTAGATTGGTATACTAGCTAATTATTCTCACCTAGAAATATCAAAGTTGGATCCAAAATCTAAAAAATGTATTTTTTTTAGGATATACTGATAGAGTTAAGGGTTATTGCCTGTGGTATCCCATTACTCACAAGGTGATAATCAGCAGAGATATGATATTTGCATAAGATAAATTACAAGAAAAGGAAAATAATAGCACTTTAAATTCTTCTGAAGCATCACTAGAGCATGAAGAACAAGACCAAGCTGAGTTTGCAGCTCCACAAGTTTGTTAGTCAACTTGGGAGAAAAGAGAACCAGGTTAGCACTCTGAATACATTATGGAGGAAAATGTTGCATATTGTCTACTAACAGAGGATGGAGAGTCATCAACTTTCCATAAGGTTGCAAAAAGCCAATAAGCTTCTTTGTGGTTAGCAATAATGCAAGAAGAAATTGAAGCTCTCCATAAAAACAAAATATGGGATCTTGTTCCATTACCAAAAGGAAGGAATCCCATCAGGAACAAATAGGTCTACAAGATCAAATGAGATGGCAATGATCAAGTGGAGTGATATCTTGCTAGATTGGTAGTAAAAGGCTTCACTCGGAAAGAAGGTATTGAGTTTAATGAGATATTTTCTCCTGTTATTTATCTTACAATAGTTTGAGTGGTCTTAGTGATGTGTGCTACTTTTAACTTGTACTTAGAGTAGTTGGATGTGAAAACTACATTCCTATATAGAAAACTTGAAGAAAAAATTTAGATGCTCTAACTAGAAGGTTTTGAAGAAAAAGGAAAAGAGAATTTGGTTTGTAGGTTGAATAAATCTTAATACGATCTCAAACAGGCACCTAGATGTTGGTATAGGAGATTTGATTCCTTCATCATGAGCCTTAGATACAACAAACTTAGTTCAGATCCTTGTGCTTACTACAAAAGATTTGGTAATGGTGATTTCATTATTTTGTTGTTATATGTTGATGACATGTTGGTTGCAGGCCTTAACAAAGATCATATTGTAGTCTTGAAGGCTCAGTTAGCTAAGGAGTTTGAAATGAAGGACTTGGGACTAGCAAACAAGATTCTAGGGATGCCAATTTATCAAGACAAAAATAACAGAAAGATCTGGCTTTCTTAAAAAAATTATTTGAAGAAACTCCTACAGTGCTTTAACATACAAGATTATAAGCTGATTTCTACCCCTCTTCATATTAATTTCAAGTTATCCTCAAGTATGAGTTATAGTAATGAAGCAGAAAGGATGGAAATGTCTTTAGTACCATATGTATCAGTAATGGGTAGCTTAATGTTCCCTATAGTATGCACAAGACTAGACATTGCCTAAGCAATGGGTGTGGTTAGTTGATACATGGCAAATCCTAGTAAAGAGCATCGGAGTACTGTAAAGAGAATTCTGAGACATGTTAAAGGTACCTCAAATATTGCATTATGTTATGGAGGATCAGACTTTATTATTGTTGACATTTGAATTTAGTCAACCACTAAGTTCAGGAAACCCTTAAACTGCAATTTGGTAAATGTAAAGAATGAAAGAGAGACAGTGGGAGAGAGGAAGAATGGGGAAGGCACCAAGAGTTTTTAATATGATTTGGCTAAAGTCAGTTATTGACCCCTACATCTATGATAGTATTATTCTTCAGCCTTTTTGCTGAGTAAAATATTTTTACAGTGAGTTTTTTTTGGGTCTAAAAGTTAGCTCTCTAGATTAGCCTCTCCTTTTTTCTACAATAATCTTAACCCCTATTTATAGCTACTGGGGTATACAATCTTAAAGTATTCCAAAAAAGAAAAATAATAAATTAAATGCAAGTTGATTTCTACCAGTTGATGTCTACAAGTTGGCCATGCAAGTTAGTCCTAATCTTAGGTTTAACCATAGTGAGCTTTCTAGAAGATGACTGAGGTGGCATATTTTGATTAGCGAGTTAGCGCTCTTTGTTAATCGACCTAGAGCTACTGCCTTGATTCTTGTCCTGTGATATGAGTTCGTGTCTGATGATCTAATGCATTTGTTCAGTGATCTCAATTTTAGACGAGCTCGGGCTTTTATAGATGGACTTGTCTATTGGATTTTTGCCAACCTATTTTGCATATTTCCAAAAATACCCAGAACATTAGCCCTTAGCTCTCAGTTCATTTTACATATTGGGAGCTGTAGTTTGCTGGCAAAAGTCTACACTTTTAGTCTGTAGTGTTGTCATTTCAGACTTTTGTCCTATCTTTTATCTATGCCAGGCCATGCACTTAATGCGCATTTTTCATAGTTGTTGGTATGGCAATAACCAAGCCTCTTTTTTCACTGAACCGTTCGATTAGCGGCTACTAATAAGCTTTTCAAATTTGTTGGTAAGGCTAGGTGGCCTATAAAAAATGAGAATAACCCTTTTCCTTGTTTTTCAAGGTTCAAAGATTTGATGGCCTTATTGGCTGAGCCTTCCATGTCTTTAATGGTCTGGTTCTTTAGTGTGTTGATTCAAGACATATATGCCTTGTTGCATAGGAAGTTCCCATAGACAAATCCTCTCTGAAGATCTTGGGAAGTTTTATACAAATTTCATATCCTCCTCATAGTGATGCTGAGGAGTTTTATTCCTTCACCTGTGTTCTTTTGCCTCCTTATTATATGAGTTAACCTCTTAGTTTCTTAAAACACATTTGGGGCAATAAAGTTGAGGGAAGAGCTCTTAACCTGGGAAGAGGAAAAGAAAAAACTTAAGCAGTTAGCTTGTTTATTGATCCTCCAGCTCACCGTGGTTTAGTTCTTTGAAGCCAACCTTCCTTTTAGGACATGATAGTTGTAGGCTTATTTTGATTTGTATTTTGAATCTTCACATGTACATTTATCTCTTTGAAAGAGGTTTTCAATAAATTCTACATAATATTCTTGTTTTTCCAAGCACACCAAATCGGTCGTTTAGTAGGTTACAGATAATAATATGTAGGTTAATATGAATGAGTTCTTACAAACCATAACTTGATAAACATTAGATAAAATAAATGCCTGATAAGTCAATCAACCTCAGTTAACATGGTTTGATAGATATTAATTGAGTACTGAGTAGGTCATATAAGTTAATATAAATAGGCCTTTGCTAATAAATCATGACTTAAAAGGATATATGCCATATTGAATAGCCAATAGATTATATGAATGCACAACTGGTCATATGAATGCGATGTCGAGTAGTAGATTACATACATGCAGTGCCGAAAAGTAGGTCACATGCATGCATTTGCCAGATAGTAGGTCATATGAGAGCTACGCCTTAATTAGCATAAGTTGAATGCTGAGATAGGTCACATGAGAGCTATGCCTTTGAGTATTAAGTAGCATAAAAGTTGCACCTTCGAGTATTAGGTTGTATGAAAGTTGCGCCTTAGATAGTATAAGTGCCCAGGTAGGTCGCATAAAAGCTACGACTTAACTAGCACAAGTAGGTCATGCCACAATAATCATGTTGCTCAGTAGATCATGCCACAGTAATCGTGTTGTTCAGTAGGTTACGCCACAGTAATCTTGCTGCTCAGTAGGACATGCCACAATAATCTTGTTGCTCAGTGGGTTATGCCACAATAATCTTGTTGCTCAATAAGTCGTGAGTCTCGGCTCAAGGTGAGGTATTGTCGACTTTAGAGTGTCAATAGTAGTGTCGATAGGTTCTTTCTTGGATAGCTCCCAAATGGTTTTGCATGGTCTTGTCCGCTTTAGAGTGTCAACGGGTTCTTTCCCAGACAACTCTGCATGGTCTTATCCACTTTGGAGTGTCGACGGTTCTTTCCCAGATGACTCTTGGATGGCTCCACATGGTCTTGTCCACTTTGGGACCCTTACCGCTTAGACCTAGTATCCTGTTGTTGGACTTATAAGCTCCAAGAAGCATAAGACATAGAGCTAGATTGCTGATTATTATAGCTCTGAACTTGATTCTTCTTACATAATACTTTAAGAATTAGAAACACTGAAGCTACTATTGTTGTGGTTACTAGGGCTACTAAGGTCACTATCCTGCAAGTCGCACTATATAGTCTTTTAAGCCATCTCTCTTAATCAGATCCTCAATTGCACCCTCGATTGCCCAGCATTCTGAAGTATTATGCTTGACCTCATTTTGGTAGGCATAAAACTTATCTGTATCCCTAAACTTCTTAGAGTCCTTAGAGGTTTAGGCTTCCCAAGGTCCTCCTTATTTTTCTCTATTGCGAATATCCTATCTTGAATGTTAGATAAGATGCTATAGTCATTATAGCGACCTTGATGTTGAGGTCATTCGTTCCTAGCCTTCTTTGTTGGTTAGTTAGTAGAGTTGTTCTTGCTATTTCCATCATTTTTCCTCTTTTTATTCTGATCAAGGATGTTTGCCTCGTCCTTATGATCGAATTTCTTTAGGCTAAAGGTCTCCTCCCACCTGATCTATTTGGTAATTCATTCATAAAACTCGCCCAGGTTCCTTATTGGAAACTTGTATATGTTCTTATATAGCTTTCCATCTTTGTGGAGTCCTGTTGAGATTACTGTTGGGATACTCTCATCGGATGGATTGTCCACATTATTGATCTCATGTCTGAACTGAGTAATATAGTCTTTCAATAATTCATCCTTCCACTGAAAGACCATTGTAAGGTGACAGGATGGTGCGAGCTGCCTTCTTAATGCTTTATACTAGCTGATGAATCTCTTTTGGCATTCCTCCTAACTATCAATGTTGTGAGCTAGAAGATTCCTAAACAATATTTGAGGTATGTCTCTTAATGTAGTTAGGAAGATACATTATTTAGCTAAAGGATTGGTTGTCCAAAGATCCATTTGTACATTAAATGCATCCAGATGGTCATATGGATCACTATCCCCATGGGGAGTTTAAATTTATGTGGGAGAGGCTGCATCTCAGTCTCTTTAGTGAATGGTGTCTTCTCCTTATAGCAATCTTGATGATTCCGAGTTGGAGGACGTTCTTCTAACTACTTTATCCTTTGAAGCAACCCCTTTATCATCGGATTCTATGCTCCAGATTGATAGTTTGGAGATCGTTGGCTCCTCTTACCTTCCTAATCATGAGAGCGGTAATTTAAGGTTGCATGCCTCTGACTAGTTTTGTTCTATCCTTCAGCTCATCACGAACTTTTACATTGTTGATTATCATCATGCTAGCAAGCTCAGTGGACCTTTGATCTTGTTTGCAAGTTGGAGGGGCGAACTAAATTAATGCGCTAAAAGACTCCTTTGGGCACAGCGACCTCAACCTGCTTTTGTGCACCTAAGGTTTGCACATGCATTAGCACTTTAACCGCCTCAGCCAATTCTTTCACTATGCTCTTAAGTATTTCCTGAAGTTGGTGCCACATCTTCACTCTATTAATTTTAGGAATAGTAATAACAAGCTGATGGTGGGCCGAAGAGATAAGCCAATGGCAATACTAGTTGCAGGGATGGCAAATGTGCCTGCTATAGGAAGGGTTGATTCCCTCTGCTATTCTATGTGACCATCTGGTTAGTCAATTGGAATGTTTAAACTTTTGGTAGTTCTTCCTCTAGCCATCACAGTCAAGCAGAGAATTAATCAGGATGCAATTTAGGCCCTCATTCTAATGCCAAAATATTGACGTTTGAATTTAGTCAACCAATAAGTTTAGTAAACCCTTAAACTGTAATATGATGAATGTAAAGAATGAAAAAGAGACAGTGGGAGAAAGGAAGAACAGAGAGGGCACCGAGAGTTTTTAACATTATTTGGCTAAAGTCAGTTATTGACCCCTATGTCCACGATAGTATTATTCTTCAACCTTTCTACTGAGTAAAATATTTTTATAGTGAGTTCTTTCCAGGTTTAAAAGTTGGCTCTCTGATTGGCATCTCCTTTTTTCTACAATAATCTTAACCCCTATTTATAATTGTTAGGGTGTACAATCTTAAAGTATTCAAGAAAAGGAAAATAATTAATTAAATGCAAGTTGATTTCTGCCAGTTGATGTCTGCAAGTTGCCATGTAAGTTGGTCCCATTCTTAAGTTTAATCACAATAAGCTTTCTGGAAGATGGCTGAGCTATCATGTTTCCATTAGCGAGCTGGAACTCATTGCTACTACCTTGATTCTTGTCCTGCAATCCAAGCTTATATCTGGCAATCTGATGCCTTTGTCTAACGACCTCAATTTTGGATGCGCTGAGCCTCTTATAGATGGACTTGTCTGTTAGGTTTTTGTCAGCTCATTTTGCATGGTTCCAAAAATACTTATAATAACTATTAGAGGCTATGTTAATTTTGATTATGTAGGGGATCTTGATAAAAACAAGTCCATCTCAAGTTATGTGTTTACTCTTGCTGGAGGAACTATATGCTGGGTCTCAAAACTACCATCTACTGTAGCTACTTCTTCAACAAAAGCAGAATATGTTGCAACTACCTATGCTAGCAAAGAGGTGATCTTGTTGCAAATGTTAATAGAGGATCTTGGGCACAAACTAGAAAAGATTGCTCTATTTTGTGATGGTTATAATGCTTTGCACTTAGCAAAGAATCCAACATTTCACCCAAAGACAAAGTACATTAGAGTACAATATCACTTTGTACGAGAGAAGGTGGAAGAAGGAAGTGTGGATTTTCTGAAAATTCATACTAAGGACAACCTAGCAAATATGTTAACAAAGTCAATCAATACTGGGAAATTTATATGGTGTCGATCATCTTTTGGGATAATGGAGATGTAAGCAGCAAGAAATGACAAATATAGAAAGGATGGAAGAACTATACAATAAAAGTGTCTTTAAGTGGGAGAATGTTGTCGATCAAAGTAAAGTCACTTTTAACTTTTTAAAAAAAGACAAAGCTTTAATAAATATGATACTTAGTAGGTAGGGATTAATGAAGGTGGTTAGAAATAAATATGGTGGTTGGTAAGTATGAATTAATGAATGTATTTAGAAATAAATATGGTAGTTACTAGGTAGAGATTAATGAAAATAGTAACAAGTTTATAAATATGGAATCTCATATTCTATTCTTTGTATTTAATTTTGTGAGTGTCTATTATATTATAAGAGAAGTTATATTTTCTTTTGTTATAGTAAAATTTTCTCTTCAATTTACTAGTTTTTACTTCAATTGTAGTTTATACTTCATACTATTACTTGCTAAAGACCGAAGAAGATACATGGAGAAGCAAAGAACATGAAAGGGAGGAATAAGACAGAGAAGAAGAAATCCACGTGTATTAGATCTGACCTACATGATTTCAATCCTTAGGATAAAATTATTGATTATAAATAATTATTTATATATAATTTATTTTATATTTAATAATATTTTTAATAATTAATTATATAATTTATATTTATTTAAATAATTGATAAAAGAATTATTTTTTGGTATTTAATTAATAACAAAGATAATAAAAAATAAAGAAAAAATTTATTGTTATTATTAGAATAAATAAATGATGATAAAAGAAGAAAAAATGAAGATAATGTAATTCTAAATATAAATATTTTTATCATAATTAAAAAGTATTTAAAATAATTTTATTTAATTAAATTTATTATTTATAATTAATTATTAAAAAATTATAGTTGATATATCAAATCTTCATAAAGACTAAATTAATTATTTAATCGTAATCAATTGCCTAAGCATTCTAATTTTTTAAGACTAAGATTGTTACCGCCAAAAAGGGACCCACTCCTTGTTGTTGCTTGAAGCAAGGATTAATTGCGGGATTGAATGCCAC
>JANHAO010028817.1:0-10511 GCA_026873985.1 Saraca asoca
GAGGAGTTACATGCATTAATTACCAGCTACAGTGGTGTTACATCAAACTATAAATGAGAAAAGATAGAAAAAGGGGCTACAATCTAGCTACTGCAGAAAGTAGGCTGCTGAATAGCCTCCCTAGGTGGGCGGTAGACTTGTGTCTACTACTCGGTGCCCTAAGCAGGGGATTCTTGGCTTAAGGGTGTCGTGGGTTCTGCTGTAGCGGGCTGGGTGCCACTGTAGCGAGGAAGCGGTTTGGAGTGATCGGCCAGTCGATGATCCGGCCTCGTAATTCTTTCACTGGGTCGTCCCTCGTGAGGGAGACAGTTCTTCGAAATGTACCCGAATTCCCTCGCAACGTCGTTGCATTGCGACGAGTGAGGCAGGGCTGGTGTTAGGAGTACTTTACTGTTATCGCTTTCTGATGGGTGAAGTGAAGTTTGTTATGGGCTTCTCGTCGAAGCAAGGAACTTGGTCTCTGTCGCGCTCGAGGACGCATCCTTGCGAGGCCACTTTTATATGTATAACACCTTCCCTCTTGAATCTCTTGGTACTTAGTCCTCCACCAAACCTTAGCATCATCTATGAGTAACATAGTAACTCGGTTCACCTAAGCTTTGTAAGAAGTTATATCAGCTGCTTGAAAATATTCATCCATACCAAATACAAAATTCTCGAGCTTTTGCACATCTCTTTCCCCTACACATGGCCTTGGTTTGGGGATTTTCACCTTCACTCTGAGGTACCCCCTTGTGAACTATTCCCGGTAGCCATCATTAGTACCTTCACTGAGACTGCTATGTCACTCATCTCAACATAAAAAGTTGCTACAACATCCTTTACCTTGCTGGTAAGGTCTTTCATAGCATCCCCCAAATCCTTTTAAGTGTTTTTAATAGCAACAAGCCACTCACTGACTTGTAAAGCATCACTAGTTCTCGTGCTTTCAACTCTCATGCTAGCTTCAAGATTCAAGACTTAGTGCTTGAGAAATTCCTAATTTTTGGCCCTTCGAAAAAGTTCAGGGATCTCTTCGTTTTCTAAATTTCTTATTCAGTAACTCCTTCAAGATTTCCTATTGCAACATCAATTTTATCAAAGCGTTCAGTGGATGCCATTTTCTTCAACATAATGATGTATTAAAAGGTGCAACGGAAAACAAAGAAGCATGGCCTCAACCATGTTGTCATACCAAATTGTCATGGTCCGACAAGTTGATTGTCAGAATGTACGATACTTAGTCTTGTCACTCAGCACTTACTCATTTAGTACTTGAGAATAAGTCAGCCAACTAATCATACACCATCTTAGTTTTGAAAATAACGGACAATATCCATAATTTATATCACATCGAAGCAACCATAAGCAGCAAACATATAACTTATAAGCAACTAATTCACATATAAAGACAATCAAGTTATTGACATTGGCAAACATGATGTATTCTTACAATTCAAACAAATAAGGATGGTACAGCCAAAAGCGAATAAATTTCATGGGATAATATTTTATTGAAGAGTACTTCTTTTATTCATATAAAATCCTTGTTACATACTCTCGAGTGTGTAGGGGAAGTACCAAACCATATACTCAGTCCCCTAGACTAGTGCATCGATGCCTACCTTAAATCACCGTACACTCCTCTAAAGAGCATTATAAGCCACAGTCCTAATGGCATAAGTAGATATACTTTTTCCAAGTTAATATAAGAGTTTTTCTTATAACTCGAAAAGGCTTTAATGTATCATAATAATATATTGACGCAAAGATAAAAATTCAAATATCACAACCATGGACTTGTCTACTCATACTAGATAAGTTACTTTGATCAAAATTATATAAATACCTTCAAAATGAGAAAAAAATAAGAAAAATAATCCATACTTGCAGTTTCTCTCAAATTTACGCCATATAATATTCTTTTCATATTTGATTATTATGCTAGGTTTTGTCTGAATCTAAATACACTTACTTATAAATTTAGTCGCAAGCCTCGGTTTGTGACACTTAGCTAGGTTCAATTTCCTCAGTTTAAGTTTGCTATCATATATTGTATGCATTTTTGTTCCTACTTGGGTGTAGCACTTGGTCTACTTAACTACTGTCATAAGAATAATGAATATAACCGAGGCTTTACCCCTTGCAATACACAAGTTTTATGGTATTTCCAATACTACATATATTACGTTAGTTATTTAAGCAAACCTCATAAGTAAATTAAATTTACAGTGGTTATGTGCTAGGTGGAATAAAACTTTACTAACACTTCTGAGAGATATATAACGAAATAAATTAGTAAATATCATAATTTAAAATCTTTAAATAGAGCCGTTGAAATAGGTCAAAATCTATAAAATCTATCAAATTTTGGATATATTTAAGTCTGATCTGTATGGTCTGTAGACTGCTCTGTATTTTTTTTTAACCTACTTATTTATATATTTGCTAATCTAATAACACATGACTACCTATTCACTTGTACACTTTTTTCCACAAATGTAATTTTAAATTTTATGAATTATATATGGATTTAATGTATTATGAAATTTTTTATAATATAAAACTAAATGTCTTTGAACTTTTTAATTATTTATAAGTTTTTAAATATTGAGAATAGGAATAAATACGTGATTTTAAAATATTTTTAAGTCTAAAATTATTAGTGTTAAGAAATTAAAAATGGTGCTTAAAAAAATAAAAACATTTTAGAATTATTTTTGAAAAAAAAATGATCCACAATGGATTCATCATGTCTGCGGATCATTTGCCTTAGGCATCGCACTGTCATTTTAATGGTCTGCATTTTTTACGGATCGGTTTGCAAACAGATCGGACGGTTTGGCAGCACGATTATTGTCTCGGTAATGACCAGGAATTGATTATCACTTCTATATGAAATTATCCAAGTCAACAATAATAGCAATAATTACAAATTCATCTCGTTCATATCCGCCAAAACATATATTTATATTAATTAATGAATGTACTCGTACTTGTGAGAGCAGCTAATAATTAATGACCCTAACGAAGAGTCAATACTTTTTCCACAAGTAATTAAAGGAAAATGCCCTATTGCTAAATGTTTCTGATTATGGAAACCGGATATATATATATATATATATATATATTATATATGAACAACTCCTAATCAAATAAATTGAAATTCACGTAATGAATACATATATTGCAAGCCTAGTGTTGAGAGAATGTATAGGATTTGGTACTCATTCTTTCCTGAACAAGTTTAAAATTACAATTGGAGTGAGATATGAAATGTCTGATCCATTCTAAGAAAAAGTTAATTTCAGTAATTTGTGAAATAATGAATTACAGTGTGCTGTATGAAAAAAATGTAATTGAATAATATCAACTTGTCAAAAGCTTAATATCATTCCCATTATCGACATCAGGTTTTGATTGACCACTTGCTCTATGAGGATTGCAGGCAATATTTTTTATAATTGAGGAGTAAAGGTCAAACTCTGCCTTCAATTTCAGGCAGCTAGCTTCTATCCATTTCTCTGCTACACTTGTAGACACACTATCTTGGTGATCCCTCTCATGTTCTTCAATGGCTGGCCTTATTTCATTGTACAAGGAATCAAGCGCAGAAGCAGCGTCATTCTTTGTTTCCTGCATTCAAGCTTTCAGATATCAACTCAACGTCAAATAAGAAATAGAAAAATAAATGATGATCATAAAAATGTATGGAAAATGAAATGCCACTAAAGCATTGGGGGATAAAGCAACAACCCGAATGACAAATTTCATCAGTCCCAATGATCTAATCTTAGGTTCGTTAAACCAATAGGCAGTTCAAAATGATCTATTGATATTGACTTAGATGATAAGGGAGTTTACTCCTCTTCTTACCATCATGGGTTTTATATTTGGTAGAACCACCTAGCAGAGCTGAGCTTGGAGGTAAGCCCATGGACTCACCTCCGAATTTAGGACCAGTTCTTGCCCGCCAAAGGCAATTGAGGACCAGTCAATTTTTAGGTTACCAGAAAAAAAAAGAACAAAAGCGGCATATGAGATTCCAGTCAAAAAGTTCATACCTCGTGCCTTAAAATCTCCTCTTGAGCTTCCTTTGATGCTAAGAGTAGAGCTGCAGATTTTGCATCAACTTGCTTCTGTATGAGATTTTTGAACCTTCCACAATTATATGCCTTTGGTTTTTTGGTAGACATGGACCCAGGCCCAATGTGATAGTTTCGGCCTGCGGTATTACTTCGGATGCGTGATATCATTGCGTTCTTTTGTGAAAAGGCCTGTTGAGCATCTTGTGAGTACAATTTCACTTTGCCACCTTCTGCTTCAGTTTTTATCTTAATGACATCTAAGCCCTTCATTGGATCTATCTCGGACGACTGAACAATAAGAAGATCAGTGGACTCTGACTGGTGCTCAGCATTTAGGCTGACAATCATGGATTGCCCAATTTTTCCATCAAAACTATTTCCAGAATTCCCAGAATAGATATTTTTATGGACTTTCAATGGAGGCTCATCTTCTCCAGAGTCATATAATGGAATTTTCTCAACTGAATATCTAGACAAAAAACAAGAAACAGTAATTGCAGTAGCAGTGCACAAAAAATCATGAGTAGTTCCCCCAATAACTCATGAGTATACAACACCAATACAACTTTTAACAAAAATTAAAGCTACAAGCCTACTAGTTAAAGATGAATGTATCACCATGACAAGTTTAATTATTGATTACCTTTCATCGTCATCTTCCCATAGATAAGTATCTTCCTGCTCAGAAATTTCCCAACATGAGGGAAAAGTAAAAGTTATAAACCAATGGTAGAGGTTAAAAAAATTTAAAAACAAACTACATGAATGCCAAGAAGGAGAACACCAAGTAGGTCAATTAAGGTATTACCTGAAAACCACGAGATTTTGCGCCAAGAAATCCAGAACAGTTGGCTGCACCACAGAGGCAGCGCACCTTTGCACCCCCAAACCACTCGAAGTTATAGTCATATGCCAATTCAGCTCCAATGGGAATATCTTGTTTTGCAAATATTCCAACTCTTATTTCCCCCAAGACATTCCATTTTCTAGTCTCACAATTTGGTTGACTGCACATGTACAAGATTCAGTTGGTGCGAAACCTTTCTCATGGCAACCATGGACACAAACAAAACGGGTATACTATATTTGCATAGGAAAAGATTAATTTTTCCTTAAACTCAGCTTCTGTGTGAAGTGACTTACCAGGAATGATTTATAAATCTGGCAAGGCTTCCCTTTCTGGTGGCATCAATAGACTCAGATGCATTCAGACAAATGATAAATGCGTCTTTGAGACCTGCAAGATAAGCAAAACAGTGAATCTACTGTTCAGCTAGAGATATGTAATTTAATTAATAGTTGACCTTGAATTTCATAATCATGGGATCTCCTCTTGGCTTCTTTCCATGAGATTACTTCTCCGCAGTACTCAATCACAAATTTTCCTGCCTGTATTAGAATAAAGAATATAAAGATTGGTGGCGTTGCTGCTCAAACAACTCAGGCAAGTTAAGAATTGGCATTTAGAGCATGAAATTAAGCAAGAAGTCTTCATTTTCTGACTGCAAAATTTCACAGTTATTCATTGAAGGATTACCTTTATGTTCTCATCAGCCAGAAGCCCCCATCCACGGCCCTTGGTTTTAAATAACCTTGTTTTTGCATATTCACACTTTTGGAATCTCTGTTACCCGTTTATGAGGCATCAAAATGGAATTTCAGTCAGTTTTATCCTACATAAATTAAGTCAGAGATTGAAAAATTTTAAGAGACAGAATGTCAAAGCAAGAAATGACAATATGCAGTATTGCAATGTAAACATAAAACATGCAAACTCACAAAAGGTTGACAGTTAGCAATAGTAATAATTCCTTCTAGGATCAAATGCATACAAGATCACCACCATAAAAAAATGACTCCATCTTGGCGAGTATTTTCCAACACAATGATAGGAAATTAACGCAATGAAGAGGAACATAAAAAGATTCAGCAATATTATGCCAGCATGAATTTACCTGATTTCTGCAAAGAACACCACAAGGGCAATAATTAGGGGTGCATTCAGTGCTGGTCAATACATTCAAGCAGCTATACCCACATGTGCTATCAGGATCACTAGCATTATATCTGCATTCACATATAGCAATATCCTCCTCCTTCTGCTTCTTATGCCTGGAAGCATACGAAGAAATGCCCAAAGAATTTAACATAAACAGAAAAATTCAGAAGGCCACATACAAAGATTTGCTAGCCAACATCTATTGAGTTAGAATAGTTCTAACAGAATTAGTCATTTGATACTGCGTTCTTACTGGCTTGATATTTGGGGTGTAGGTTACTAGCATTTCTGAAGATATATGGGTTTGTTCCACTCCTGTGGAGTTGGTGGTTATTGGTCAGACTAAGACTCTAGCAGCCTAGGCCGGAAAGAAGAAGAGGGCTATGTGCAATGATTTATTTAGTTCAGTAAACAACAATGCTTACCTTCGGTTCAAAAATTCATTCTGGGTAAGGTGTATGTAATTAGGCAACTCTTCAGCATGAGGATCCTTCAAAATGAATATTGCCGTCGTTACTTGACTCTAATAAAATACCAACACATGAACAATAATTGGAATAAATCTAGACAGAAAACCAAAAAGGTACCATTTGAAGATTCAAAGATTCCATTTGAACCACCTCTCAGGTGATTGTAATAGCTGTAAGGCAAGCAACCTGCCAAGCAATAGGAAAGATACTTAATGTAAACAAAAAAATAAAATAAAATAAAATAATCATATAATTAAATAAGCAAGGAAGTCACTGCAGAGTGCAGACAACTTATACACATTGCAGGCCAACGACAGACTGAGCCTAATCAAGAGAATCTAACAACCATTGGCCCCAGTAGAAAAAACTAAGAGGTTCAAGGTGCTGTAAAGCATTCGGCTTTCAAATAGTAACACATTGTCAAGCTTGCAAGTTAAACATGTTGAGAGTTAGGAATCTCTCAGTTTTCCTCAGGTTCAAGTTTCCAGCCACTTATCTAACTCGTTCTAAATTCCCTCAACGAAGGCCCAGCAAAGTTTATCCAAATTGAATAGTATTCAACAAAGTGCCCATTTGGCTATTTGGCTATCGCCCACCATTATAGAGATTACATTTGGAGATTCAGACAACCCTATAAGCAGGAATGAGAGAGCTGCTAATCTAGCTCGGCATATAATTAGAATTTGATAGTGAAATATGATTGCGGGAAGGACAGTAAAATGACTTTGCACTAATCGAACAGTTACAGGGTCATACTGGAAAAGAGAGAAATCAAATTAGAAATTGACTAACCTCAGATGCTAACAGTTTCGATTTTGGGTGGAAGACCGAAGAGTGCTTGGAAACTGAGAAACGGGATTTTCCGGGCTCTGAAGTCTGAAACTGGTGAAGAGAGTAGGGGATGAGATTGAACGTTGGAGAGAAGCTGACGACAATTCGGAGAAGAGGGCCTGCGCCGTTTGCTCGCGCTGCCGTAGAAGGAGAGGACGGTTCGTTGTGTAGGCAGGGAATACAGAAACGGGTCGGCTTCTAAATCAAGTCGGTTATGAATCCGAAATAATTCGGAATTTTTTAAATTTTTTTAACTTCATAATTACATTGGGATTGAAAAGTTAAAAATCGATTCATAATTAAATAAGAAAAAATGTAAAATATCTCTTTAAAAAGATGGTTGGATTTTATTTCATCAATTTTAAATATTTAAAAATCAAATCTTTAAATTATATAAAATTTAAAATTAATATCCATTATTTACTTTATTGATTATTTTATTAAATTATATAATTTTTATAATTTTTTAAATAATAATTATAATATTATTATATATTAATTTATTATGACAATTTTTCATTATAATTTCTATGATATATAATTAATAGACATTAAATTAAATATATAAAATTTTAATTAAATATTTAAAATAAATTAAAAAATTATGTATAAAAAATAATATGATAATTCAATATACAGTAATATTATGATTTTTACTGAAAAATTTATAATAAATTACGTAATTTAATAAAAAGTAAGTGGATAGTAAATATTAATTTCAATTTTTCTATAATTTAAGAATTTAATTTTTAAATTTTTAATAGATAATAAAATTCAATCACAAAAATTGAAAAAAAAATTATAATTTTCCTTAAATAAAACTCCACAACTGATTTCGCTTTTTCCGAACGAAATAATACATACTAAAATTTAATTTTGATGTCAATATTGATTAAAAATTTCATATACTTTGTGTATTGTTCTTAATTGTTGTTTTAATTTAAATGATACGGTACTTTCTCTAATTTTTAGAGTATATAATTTGGCTTTAATTAGTCTTTACATCTGAATGGTTCAAGTACTCTATCGTCCTTTTTAGCCCCTTAGCTTCTATAGATTAGACAGTAATAAGATGGATCTTGGATTTGATTAAAAAAAGTTTAAAACAAAACATATGATAATAATAATTAAATAAATAATTGAAATAACAATTATAGCAATATTATATAAACTATAAGAAGTTACACATGAGAAATTTAAACACACATAACATGTGACCTACTAAAAAAAGTTGAACTTAATCACTATTGCCTTTATTACAAAGAAAACCTGTTTTATTACTTAGTTTTAAAATGCATTTGTTTATAAAAATCCATAGCACCAATGTTTTCTTCTACTGGAAGTCTTGAAGATTCCCACTGGCTTTATAACTCATTTTTATCAATGGCAGAAAAATTAACATTCAAATTTTGCATTTGAAGAGATTTTTTTTTTGTGCTATAGTTTTTTTTTTTTTCCAATTTTGATTACTGGATCACGTGTCAGTTATAATATAGGGTGAATGGTCCAAAATATTATAAATGTATTAAATAATTTATCATTTTTAGAGAGAGAGAGAGAGAACGCGTCCATCTTTGTCACAATAATTTTAAAACATTTAACATTTGCCATATGTGCATATTGCAAAAGAGAAAGACACAAATAAGATCTGCCATATATTGCTTTTGCTGAGGAGTGAGATCTTCCGCGAGTTAAAAAAGTAGGAGTATACCTAAATCTTTGGCAATCCTATGACAAGTAGAGGAAAAATTGCAAGAAGGAAAAACCAAAAAAAAAAAATCTTAATTTACTTAAACAGAGACACGCACACAAATTTTAACAAAAAAAAAGATATATAAATTTTTAAAAAATAAAATTTTTGGAATATTTTTAAATCTATCACTGATGTAACAGAATAAAAATATTTGTTTACTTATAAAACATATTAAAATTTCCCACTTGGATTTGAGACATGGAATATATGAGAAAAAAGCTTGCTAATTGAAGGAATCTTAAATAAAGTACCTGTGATGGTCAAGCCAAAGACCAAGAAAGCCAGGTTGTCATTCTCTTTTGGCCATCAAGGTTTCCCTTTTACCCTCCTTTGCTTTTTGGGCTCATTCCTTTTGTTTCTATTCAAACATGTATAGCATTTTTTCACCAAAAATCATATCTATTGGATTCTTTTCCTTTTAATTAGTATATAATTACATTTTGTTTTTACCCAAAAAATACATTTTTTTTTTTTTGAGTTTTGATAGAAAATGGATTCTCTGTATCTATCAGGACCCTGATCATGCGCCACATCAGTTTGCTGACATATCACAAATTTTCAACGTTAAATGACGTGGTAAAATGGTAATTACATTTAATAACAAAGAGGATGATTGAGCTGAGTGTTCCTCCCAGCTTTACTGCTTTCAAATTTTCAATATATGCCATAATTATTAATTTATATATTCTGCAAATTTTTGGATTTTGGCTATATATCCGGGCTCAGAAGGTTACTAACTCCAAATTCCAAACTCAAAACCGCCGTCGTTGGTATTATTACTTTCTCATTCCACCTCAATCTTCTTACATTCTCTCTCTAGACCCCCTTTTTTGTCCATTACATTTCAACAAAGCCCCACGGTGCAGGCTTTGATTTTGTCTTCAATTGATTGGTAAGTATAGTTTCCGCACCAATCGAACTCTGAATCAGTGAAAGCTATTGGGTAGGTGTCTGTTCCTGAATGCCAAACATGCAGATGAGATGAACATATACGGTTGCAGCAAATTTTCGGTTTTCGACTCTTCTCCTGCTTAGTGTGAAAAGAGTGCAAAGTTCTTCATGGCAAAGCGTGTGTACGAAGTCTGGAAAGGAAGCAACGTAATGTTCATATTCTCTGATTCACTCTAAATTTGAGTTGTAATAGTCGATGTGCCATCTTGGCATGCTTTTAGTTTGCTGTTTATTTTGGGGAAAAGTTTGTGGGTTTTGATTGTTGTTGTGGCTTAAGGTGGGCTTGAACTGAAGGCAGTTTTGGTCGCTGAAAAATGGAAGTGAAGTTTTTAATTTCACTGGGTCTTTTAGGCTCATTATGACATGATAATCTGGTTGTATTGACCTAAGTGACCTGAGTATATGCCTCTTGGGAATTCTACAGCTTTAAATAACATTCT
>JANHAO010028818.1:0-10514 GCA_026873985.1 Saraca asoca
TTTTTATTAAGCTGTTGAACTTAGAGTTAATACTCTTTACAATTATCTTATTGTTTTCGATTTATTTCTTCAAATTTGGGACAAATTAATTAATGTATTGACTATTGGAGTAATTGAAATTTTTTTTATGGAATGGATGTGATATATATTGACTATGGATGTTACAATAACTAACTTCAGACTGTGAATCGATTCCAAAATCAATTCAGGAGGCTTGTATATGAATATCATCAAGAACTCCATCATTGAATCGATGTGCAAAGTGATTCAGACTATGATGTGAACAATTTGTGAATCAATTAGGTAATCGATTCACAAAAATCATGAATTGATTTGTGAATCAATTCACACAGTGAATCAAACCGTTGCTATTCTATACAAAGGTGTTATTTATTTATGGAAAAACTGTTACCTATTATATATGACAATGGTTGATAAGTGTTGTCTATCTATAAAAAAACCATTGCCTATTATGTAGTAAAGTATTGTTTATTGATGAAAAAATTACTGCCTATCTATAAAGAAACTATTGCTTATTACATCTGAAAACAGTTAATAAGTGTTGCCTATCAATAGGTAACAGTTTTTACATGTTGCCTTTAATGTAATTGGCAACACTTATTAACCATTGCTTATTCTCACAATGGTGTGAAAGCATTGCCAAATAAAATAAGAAAAATCATTGCCTACAACTGAATAATAAGCAATGATTTTTTTAGCTATTGCCAGAAACTCCAGAAAAATTATTGCCTAAAAGAATAAGTAACGCTCAATAAGAGCACGATAAAAAATTGTTGTCTATTCTTATAGACAACAGTTTTCACACTTTAGACAACGATTTTTGACCATTGCCAAAAGTCAAAAATATTATAGTGTTAGTGGCACGTGGATTGCACATGTTGCATTTGTGCATGTGCAAGGCACGCCTACGCCTATGGTCTTCTTTTTTGCATTGGTTTCCTCTACAGTCAAGTGTTCTTACCTGTTTCAGACTCAATTTTTGAACTAATTTAATACTTCATATCTAGCTACATTTTTGTAAAATTCTTGTATAGATTTCTTCATCCACATCATTCTCAGTCAAAATCTTTCACCAATTTTAAAAAAATTGGTATTTGTTTGTACAATTAAAAAAATAAAAACTAACTCAAATTTATGAAAAAATTTGGTTCAAGAGTTTGAAAAAATTGATGTTATAATGGTTCAAGTTTTGCAATATTGATTGAAGGCTTTTATGTATCTCATTATTCTATCAATTAAATCTCAATCAATTTGAACAAATACTTTATAATTAAAAAGAATTTTAAAAAAGAAACCTTCTACCTGAATGGATATGTAAAATTTCAAAAATTTAGCTTATCAATAGTATTTGTTTAAATTAATTTATTTATTTTGCTCATTATAGACTCTTGAGATGTAATCATAAATTAATTTGAAAATCTTTTCTTTACATTCTTTGAATCTATGAATTTAATTTTTTAAAAAAATTTAAGTTGCATCAATTTATGATTTTATCTCAATAAAATTGTAAACAATTTAGAAATATATTAAACCAGAAGATATAGGCAAATTTCATTCATAATATTGTTACATCACAAGTCACAAATCACATAAAATCTCAGAACAAATTTGGAAAATTTGAACCTTTTAACATATAAGCTAATACCAATTGTGAAAAATTGGAAAAAATCTAAAAGGTGAAAGGTCAATTAACCTAATCTTTGCATCATGTTGCAAAGCATTATATTTATACAAATGAATTAATAAGAATAATAATAATAAATGTACATGGTGCAGATTGAGAATCTATTATAATAAAAACTCCTTGAACAAGTTCACTCCTTACAAATCCTAATGAAAAAAGGGAGAGAAACTAAATTGTATCTTCAGTGGGATGGATACAACTCAATTTAAGTTATCAATGGAGATCTATCTTACTGTAACCTTACTAGATCAACTGATCTATCATCACTGACCCAATTACAAGGCTCACATCATTAAAATTTACTAATAATCTAGATTTGATTATAGGCCTAATAGTTTAATCAATTAATTAATTGACTCAATATAATTACTTGTCATAACATTTATTTAATCTAATAATATTTAATTAATTAAACTACCGTATTTCACATAGAAAATTTTAACAATTTGTTGTCTTTTATAACCTATCTTAGATTCAAATTTTATTACTAACCATGTCATGGGGGTAATGTGCACTGGCAAAGCTCACAGTATACTTGACACCATGAGCCTTCCGAATTTTTTTTTTCTCGAGGGACTAACTCAATGGATTTTTTTTTCTTTTTCACTTCACAACTATACATAGTAGTACAAAATAAATAAATAAATAAATAAAAATGGAGGGCTTGAGCCACTACAAGCCTGTGAGAGGCTTTGTCCCTAGTTATACGATTTATAAATACTATGCTAAATCTTTAAAAATAATAAAATACAGATTATTAATAACAGTAGTAGATCTCTAAAATAATTATGTAAGTAAAAGGAGGTCTAATAGAGAATTTTTATTTTTTATTTTTTTTAGAGGGGGATGTTAATAGTTTACATTTGGATCTTAAGTAATTCTCTATTTTTTAACTACATGGATTTAGCCTTTGCTTTTACATGAAAACACTGCGACCAATTGTAAGGAGTTTGCTCATGTTGTTATTGGTAAAGAGCGGTGTTCTCTTCTTCTTCCCCTTTTTTTTTTTCTAATTTATTGAGCACTAATACTTCTCGCATTTAATTTCATGTCTTAAAAGGATGTGTATGCATGTTCAAAGTGATACATATCCCTTTTGAATGTGTAATGCATGGATGACGATTTACTTTGAATTTAAACATTTTTGTTGGAACTACTTTGATGTGGTGAGATAATGGAAAAATTTAATCTCATGGAAATAGGGACGACAACGAAATAAAAATTTATTTTGTTTAAAATTTAGGATGGGGCAAGAGTTATAGTCTTACTTTGTCGTATTCTGTTCTACTAAGAGATTTTACTATCTTATATTTACATAGTTATGTAAGATATTTTAATGATGAAATATATAAAATTCACCTAAACCTAAGATCTTAAGTCCAAACTATAAAGAAAATAAACGTATGGAAAAAATATATATAGCTGTAGAAGGTGGGAATCGTAATTGAACGTCTTGTATGTTTATAACTTGATTGTAAAGAAAACAGTTTCTCTAATTTTACTCCATGATGAGATATGAATAAAAGCAAAACTAGGTTTAAAGTGCGGACCTCAATCTATTTCTACTTCATTATATTATATTTTTATTTTATTTATCATAATAATAAAAATATAAAAATATAATATATTGGGTCTCTACACATTACAAAGTTCATACTCAATATTAAATGAGATATATCTAAAATCTAATTAATTAATTAATTTAATTGCAACCAAATAGACTTCACCAACATTATCTAGAACCATCAAAAGTATAAAATACATATTATTATAGTGGTAGTGGTGATGGTGATGATATACATTTCACCATTAAAATATCTTATAAATGATATGAGAGTTTGATTTTGTGAAGTTTTAAGTTCTTATTCAAGTTATGTTAATTGTAGTTGATTTTAATATTATATTTAGTTTGATTAAAGAAGTATTAATATAGATTCATTTTAGAATTCCATATCATTTCGCTTAGAGAATTCTTTGTAGAGAATATGAAATAAATTTGATAAAATTATTTGTTAATGCACATGTAAAGTGAAATTTTAAAGACATTTCTTATTTATGAAGAAAATGGCTCAAATTAGATAGAATTATTTTATTTAAAGTTTGAATATTTTTTTTATAATAAAATTTGTGTCAAGTGAAAATTATTGAGATTTTGGCCCAATTATATTTTTGTAAAATAGAATAATCTTCTATTTACACCTTTATCTTAAAGATATCTTATTATTTAATATAACGACCATATTAGACTTGTTATTTGATAAAGATTTTTATTTATAAATAATTATTTTATGTAAAATTTATTTGAGACATAAGAGAGTTAGTTTTTTATAATCCTAACTAGATTTCTTGAGATTTCATATTAAATATTTATATTTTATTATTTCTTAATTTTTTTAATTTTGAATTATAATAATATTTTTTCGCTAGTAAAATTTTCTAACAAATTATATTAAATACATTTTAAAAGAGGATATTTAAGTATTATTATATTATATATATTTATAAATTTATTATACTTTATAATTATCAAAATACGATAAAAAATGATAACACAATCGAGAAACTAGCATCTCAGTTTAAGATGAAGTAAGGAAAGAGTTGGAATGATGGATGACGACACGGGAGTTTAAAGCTTTACTTACTTGTCTTTGAAATTATCTAATTATTTGTGAACTTTTACCATTCAAATTCAAATTTTAATTGTCTTTATTTCTTAATAACTCGAAGAGAGTTTTGTTTTCCCATGAGGCATGAAAATGAAATAGATTTTGATTATTTTGTTTCAGACGGCGGGTATGAGGTAGCATGGATGGGTTTACTTGTTAAAAGAGGCATGCACATGCCCATCCAATTTAAAGATTTTCCGTAACGGTTGCTTAAACCAATTGAGAAATTTTGTAAGTTTTTATCAAAATTTAATTAAAAAAATCTACAATTTACAATTTTTATATAAATTTATAATTTTGTATAAAATTACAAATAATAAATATAAAAAAATTCTAACTATTATTCATAAGTTATATTAAAATTTTTTTAAAAATTTTACTTTTATATAAAATTTATAATTTTCATTGAAAATTTATGAAAAGTATAAATTTCTCAAAAAATTATAAAGTATATATCAATATGCATTTTTTGTGAAATACTTATCAAAATATATTCCAAGATTTAAATGTGAGCATATATGTTAAAAAACCATGGTGTTCACAATTTTTTTTTTTGTTGCCACATAGCAAGTGGGCGGTCCTGGTCATTGGGCATGAATTTAAATTCTCTTCTTTCTTTTTTATTATTTTTCTTAAATATTAAAAATATGAATATACATTTTTTATAAATTTTATTATAAATTAAAAATAATTTTAAATTTTATTGCACATAAGAATTCTATATTTATTATTTTTGGATACAATAGAAACTTGACCGGATACAAGATGAGAGATGAAATTTGAAAACCACCTGCTATTAATTTTCTAAAATCAAACCACCAAAAATGCGATTGTTTAATACCACATGGAACAGAATAGGCAGCCGAGTAATGAACATAATCTCTTCATGAATTTTAGAATAATCAAATTATTGCCTATATAAGTATTAAGAAAAAGTTAATTAATTTTAATTGAATCATATATAAAGTTTGGATTCAATTTTTGATATACTGATAGTGGAAAAAAAACTATTTATAAGTTTGTATATACAATTAAATACAAATTATAATCTTATTTAAATAGATTGTTAACTTAAACTTTTGATGATTATAATTTATTTCAATTTATGATTTTTTTTTCTTATTTTTATAATTGAATTATGAATCTTTTTTATTTGTAATTAACTTTCTATCATTCATAATTTAAAAGATTTTCATCTACAATTATTCAATATTTCAATATGGACAGAAAGCATTTTGACATAATTCAAGATTAAAAAAACAGTAAATAATAAGACATGAATATTTAATTTGATTTAATTTTCAACCTACTAAATGGACAAAGGTGATAAATAAATTCGTTAAGTAAACATGAAATGATATAAATGTAGTAATAATTCTTAAGTCTACACTTCAAATACATTAAAATATTTTATAATGTATATACTCTTTAGTCTTACTAATAAACTTACAAAATAAGAACAATTACAGGATCTCAAACAATCCTCACAAAGGTTTAAAAATACAAATTTTCTTATACTGGACATCTTAATAATCTCTTTGAGTGCTCTAATTAATTTTTCATGCCTAAATATAAGATATCTATAGGCCATAAAAAACTTTAAGTTGATTACAAAGAAGATTTATGATAAAAATAATTAATAGTTGACTAAAATTAAAATTTAAGTTGAATCTTAACATTTATTAGTTATATTATAGCCAGAAAATGGAAAGCCGTTAATTGAAATAATAAATTATTACATTTGAAATGAAATATTCAAACATATATAATAAAATTGAATAATTTAAAATTAAAAATATGTATAATTAAAATCTTATATCTTTATTCTTTTAACAATCTCATAACTGAAGTCCCACTTTTTTTTAATTGGGTTATGAATGTCAATATGTAATCGTAGACACTAATAAATGTTTCTCACGTTAAATAATTACAAATAAAAATCTTCAAATTTACTGTGGCGGGGAATTTAATAATTTAATTTAATTTTAGAACACAGCTCGTCACATCGGATCAAGTCACAAGCGAAGGCTGTGGGAGCTTCTGTTCTGAAAGATGACAAAGGAAAGAACAGAAGCTACCATTTACATGATGAATAAGACGGTCCACCAATGTCTCGAAGGCAGCCATGCAGCAAAGCACGGTACCACTGCCATACTATACAGACAAAAGATAATGCCATTTCACTTTCAATTTTCAACTCCCAAGAGAAATAAGAGAGGGAAAAAAGGAAAGAAAAGGAAAATTGAGAAATAGTAAAAAAAAAAAAAAATAGCTAATGAATTCCGACCAACAGTGTTTTTTATATATAATTATTGGAAAATGTTATTCACAATTGTGTGTGTTGGAAAACCTACTGTAGTTATCTTTTTTTTTTTTTTAAAGTACATTATTCACGAGAAGATTGAATCTTCAAGCATATTACTGAAGTTCTTCGTTATTAAACCGCCCTTAATTTGTGACTTGGAGCACTACAAGAAATTTCGTTATTTCTTATAAAAATTTCCAACAAGTTTCATCGGTTAGAAAATTTGTTGAAAATTTATCGGAAATATATATTAAAATTTAAATGGTTAGATATTCTAGATAAAAAAATTTATCAGAAATTTTTTAAAAAATCTGTCAAAAAATAAGCATAAAAATTCAAAGAGTTATGTATAGAGATGATAATTTTATTCACATATCTATTTATTCGTGGATATCCGCCCCTAATAGGCAGGTATGGATATGAGAAAAAATGTTTATGGGTGGGTATGGATATAAAAATTATACCTGTAATAGATACGAATAAGGTACGAGTATAAGAAAATATTCATATCCAAAGTCGTTTATCCATTTAAATAATTTTTTTTATATAAACATTACTCAAAACTACGTTGTTTTAAGTAGTATATGTAATACCTAAAAAAAAAAAAAGAAAAATGTTGATTGAGGTACTGAAGTAGAATTTTAATATTTTTCGTTAAGAACATAACATAATTTCATATTTTTAATAAGGACCTATTTGAAATTGATGAAAAGTTTATATAGGGTTAAACTGTAATTTAGAAATATATATATTTTTAATTCTGGCAGGTATACTGGGGGTACACCCATATCCATAGATACAAACTCGTTCCCAAATCGGTTACAGTGTTTGAGGATACGGATAAGGTATGGACATGAAATTTTTTAGCGGGTACAAGTATGAATAACCTAATCCATTGTCATCCCTAATTATGTATTTCTGATAAAAAAATTGATGAAATCTTTCAAAATTTTATTTTTACTAAAAAATTTGTCTGAAATATTTTGGCACAAGATTTTAAAAATCTTGCTCACTATTTCCAGCAAAACTTAATATATGATAGGAAAATTTGTAAAAAATTTGAAAAACACTTCAACACCGTAGGACGCTCTTTCTTTCCTCATTTTCCTCTTCTTCCTTTCTTGCACCATCACCTCTTCTCTCCCTAAATTGATTGTTGCATTTTGAATGTAAAATTTAGAATTTGAACCCATTATATTATTCATGATGCTTTATTTAACACTTTTACTAATTTTGTTTTTTGATTTGTTTTATTTTTCATATTGTAATTGCTTTTTCTAATTTTGATATATGTAGTTTTGAATGTAAGCTTGGGTAAAAGTTACTTTGGCACATCTCTTAATTGCGTACATGTGTTAGCATATATTTTTAATTAATAATTGGTTATTTATTAAAGCAATTAATTATCTTACTAGAATAATAAATAAAATTAAATTTATGAATTATATTTTGATTTAGGATTAACTAATTATATTTTAAATTAGATTTAAAAATCATATTTTGAATTAGATTGACTAGAATTAACTAGTTAAAAAATACACTTGTTGATGTTAGTTGGTGAAAATTTTTGTTGTTGATATTAGAATTATTAACTACATAGAAATTTAAGTTATATTTTAAATATCTTTATTAAATTTAACATCATTTTATTTGGTACTAAAATTTCATCAAATTTTTTTTTAAAAAAATAATAATTGTTTCCAATAGATTTCTAACGAAATTTTTTCTAAAAAAGATAAATACTTTTCTAATGAAAATTTAACAAAAAATAATCCATTGTTTTATTTTGAACAACTTTTCAAATTTTTCAAAAAAAATTCATTTTCCTTTAAATTTGTTCAAAATATTTTTCAATACTAGTTTCTTCAACGTTCCAAATCCGTCAAAAATTTTAATTCCCACGGAAATCGAGCTTTTTTATTAGTGGTTTTTGTTGTTGTAGTTATTTTGACTTATATAATATTATATCTACCATTATAAAAATAATTGTAAAATAATAATAATTTTAAGAATAGGACAATTCCAACTTAGACTTATGCGATTGTGCGTTTCTTTTTCAAATCTGATGGACAAATCTACAATATAGTGATTGGGGTGCACATATTGGAAGCACAATATAGGTTCTTTCTCTATCGTGATCAAAAGGGTGTTTTTATGTGTGCCCAAAAGTCCGAATACCAGCAATATGGTGGACAATGACTCTGGTGCATGTCCATTTTATTAATTTCTTTTATGATTGTGCAACTCCACTTTCTCATTCTCACTATCTTTGACTTTTTTTTTTTTTTTTTTTATATTTCCTTCACTTTTTAGTGTTTTCATTGCTAGGTAATTTGTTCTTGCTAGATGACAAAGTCTTTATGAAATTAATCATTTTACGGTTTTGAACTTCTATTCTTATCATTACACAATAAATGAGATAATATGTTTCATTAGATTTAAGCATATTCAAATATATGCTAGGGTTCGTTTCTTTATGTTTCATCACAATTTTTTTTATCGATAAAGTGTATTTTAGGCCAGTTTGCATGTATTTCAAAGAAAAATATTCACATTTAACCTAAGTGATCAATAGAAAATATTTTGTGGTCTATCTTTTAAAAAATAACTTTTATAATCTATAGAAATTAAACTTGCAACGCGTGATTAATCATACATTTTAGTCTTGTTACTCAATAAGAGGCAAGTTGTTGCATGAGAAATTATATAACTTGATGAATTGGTTTATGTTAATCTTTTAAATAGTATAACAAATAGCAGTTAAATATACATTAAACATAACACAAACTTTGAGCATTTTACCCTTTTTATTCGAAGGAAGGTTACGCAATTTGGTATTTATCCAAGAAAATTCATATCATCATATTTGTATAGGTTTTATAAAAAAGTTGTAAATTTTTATTTTACATTTTTATTAAAAGATGTAACTTTTGTACATAAATAAGAAAATTTTGAAAAAAGGATTGATACAATTTTGAATGATGAAGTTGTCATTTTTTTTTATGCTTGTTGGAAGTAAAATCTTTAGAATTTTTTTATGAAAAACATTTTATATATAATGTTTAAATATACTTTTAGTATCCTAGTTTTATTAAAGTTATAATTTCAACCCCATATTTTTAGTTCGAACGATATTACCCTTCACTTTTCCCCAAGGTTGCAAAGTTCCTCATGTTCAATCCCATTTAAAAAAAAAAAAGGAATTTTCTAATTAAGTAATTGACATGGCTTCTATATAATATATGCTTTGCTTGTATGACCATAATTTGAATGAAAAGAGTCATATAACACCCTTAATTACGTTAATTAGCTACACTTAAGTGATCATTATAAACTTTGATTGTGGGTGTTTTCCAACTTTTTCTATTCAAATTATGGACATATAAATAAAAGAATGTACTGCATAGATGGCATGTTAATTAAATAGATATTTATTCATCAAGTTTTGTCTTTATCTTTTTTAAAATAACAGTTCAATGGAATGGGCTAATTGCAATATTAAAAAAAATAGAAGATAATATTATTCAAATTAAAATAAAGGATGAAATTGTAGCTTTCAAAAAAAAAAAAAATAGGAATCAAAAATATATTTATACATATACAAAAAGTTATGTCAAAGAAGACTACCTTCCAGCCTTTTAAAGAAGGTTGCTGCCTGCTGCTGTGCAACCAGCCGGCAAAGGAATAGGGGTAAATTTCTCCTATAAAAGGAGACCTCCTGGCTTCAGAATTATTATCCCAAAATCTCATATTTGAATCCATTTGATTCAATATATCTCATTCCCTTAGTTTCTCCTATTTTGTATAGAGAGAATAGTTAGTGTTTTCTCCTATTACA
>JANHAO010028819.1:0-10509 GCA_026873985.1 Saraca asoca
GTATGGCTAAAGGGCTTTATATCTGGGCTTAGAATTGTGGATTCCATCTCTAGGCCATTAAGGATGTATTATGACAACTCAGCTGTTATTTTTCTGGCTAAGAATAATAAAAGTGGAAGTAAAAGCAAACACATCAATATTAAGTACTTGGCTATTCAGGAACGTGTCAAGGAAAATAAAGTTTCCATTGAACACATTAGCACTGAGTTGATGATCGCTGATCCCTTAACGAAAGGCATGCCACCCACAACATTTAAGGATCATGTAGCGAGAATGGGACTTGGACCCATATTAAGTGTTTGATATAGCCCTTGTTTAATTTGGGTTGTTTTCTCATTTGGTGTGCACATTCATACTTAGAAAAATCAACATTAAGAGGATCCTGAATAAGCATAAGACTTATTCATTAAGTTATGGGAAACAAAGTGCATCGTAATATATAAAAGGTAATACTCATATATAGAGGACCTATCGCTATGATTCATGCATTTAGTTTTCCTTGGATATTATTTGGACCAAATGGGAGAATGTGAATGGTTGCTTTGCATGCTACGTAGCTGCTGTTACATAAAGATTGGGATCGACTGAGCTGCTATTGCATAAAATCGGCTGAACGTTGGCAACTGAGTAAATGGTCCGAATATCCAGCAAGATATCCGGTTGATGCAACGACAACTTGATGGAAGTGGCTGTTGCACTCCATCTATAAAAGGAATGATCCCTAGGCTCAGTTTCAACAACAACAAAACAAGTACACCATCATAAGCTAGAAACTGAGAGCTCAGAAGCATCCTTCTTTTTGTGTTTTAAAGTTTTTATAATAAATTTTCTTGGTTATAGGAACAGAGAAAAATTCCGCAATGACTAGAGGTCGATATCTATCTATTCTTATTGTTTTTTTGTCATTAGTTTGTTCATTTGTTTATGCAAAAATTTCTTGTAGCTTCAACCTGGGGGCTATCTCAAATTAATTGAGCTAGGACTTCAAGGTAGTTTATTCCTATCTTTGTGAACATATTCTGCTGTACTTTCAGATTTTGATTAGCCATAAGTCATAAACACAAATATAGAAAATAATGTTATATGTGCGAGAATAAAATTGCGAGATAAATGCATACCTGATGAAGATCCAATGGAGGCCATTGTTTTGAATTCTAAATGATGATGGGAAGAGCAAAACAACCTATTTTGCCCCTTAGAATACCAAAATCACAAAGAGAGAAAGAGAGAGATCTAAAGTAGAAGGAGAAAGGAAAGTCTTTCTTTTTTGCCAGGAAAAACAAAATAGTATGCTGGGACTTGTTTCCTAGCACTATATAAAAGTCTTTTTTTATTATTTGTTAAAATATGATTTAATTTCCTTTAATTAAATATAACAAAACTCCTTCTCTCTCAAGTCAATATTATGATAGGAAATTAACTGATCACTAAGAGGCTGTAGGTTGGGACCTCTATCCAATGGCTTGTGTGTAATTTAACCTATCATAAATTACACACAATTAATCAGGATCAAATCTATTTTGATTTAGCATTGATCACTTAATTAAACCTATTAATATCCTAATAATTAATTAATGCTAATTCACAACAATAATTAATTAAAAATTAATTCAACAATATGACCTCAATACAGAACAAACCTAGAAAGAGTGACAATGTTTCTTGTGTGTTTAGTAGATTGTGTGGAGGAAATTGATGCTCAGTGAGTGTTTGGTTATGCTCTTTTCAAGGACGGCAAAAATACTCAACTCCCTTATCCCTTGGAGAAGTTCCATTTTGATGTCTCTGGCAGAAGCTTTCACAATGGGCGTTTTATTCAGAGATTGAGGGAGAAGGTTGCCTCCCTCCCCAGGTATTTAGTAATTGCATGTACATTTATTCTGCTGAATTTAAGATTCATTTCATTTATTGATGTTTATAGATTTTTTTCCTAATTACTAGTGTAAAACTGGAGCAAGGAACAGTTATTTACTTGCTTGAAGATAAGGGAACAATTAAAGGCGTGCAATACAAGACCAAAGGTGGCCAAGAATTGGCGGCATATGCTCCTCTAACCATTACTTGTGACGGTTATTTCTCAAACTTGCGGCGTTCTCTTTGCAATCCGAAGGTGAGAATTTCCTTTCTGCTTAAATCTGTGGTATAGTTTTTATAGTTAAATGGTCAACATTTTCCGATAATTTAGAGTAACTAAGACTTAAATTTTAATATAACTAAAACACTATTTTAGTTTATCAGGGTTTCAATTCTCTCAATTTGATTTTTATTTAATTTTGATTATCAATTCAGACCTCAAAAGACTCATTTTGATTTAATTAGGCCTTTTGTTCATCTAACTCTAATATTTATTAATAAAATTGATGATATAAAAACTTAAAATCTTATATGATAGAATTCAATACTTGTGTAGCACATTCCATACTCTGAATTAACCACAAGACTTTAATTCAAAAGTAAAAATATATGATAATCACTTAAATTGTGTCTTCTCTATCATTTAATATAATGTTGCTTTAATTTACCTAGACACTTACAATTATACAAGTCATATTTAGTATATATGCAAGCATGAGAGGGCATAAGTCAAACTTTGGGCTTTTACATCATTACTTTAGGTAATAGAGTTTGAGGTAAATAGGGGAAAGACCTAATTGAAAGAAATTGAGTCTGTAAAAGACTAAATTAAGGATGAAAATTAAATAAGAACTTAATTGAAAAAACTTGCATTTGTGAGGGATTAAAATAAGGAAAAAAAATACAGTTTATCCATCTGCTGTATGATCCTGATTTCAATTTATTAATCTATAATTTAAAGTGTCATAAAGAGTACCTACCTATGATTCAAAGTGTCACAAAGAGAAATCTGTTATTTGCACTATTAACACTTTGCCTACTTGTCTAATTTTTTATCTAAATTTAACAGATTTTATCACATGTCAATTACATACTCCCTAATTTGATCCTAATTACATGCTCATCATTCTCAATTTCCTCTTTCACCTAAATCCAAAACTTTACTGAAACTTTACCTTTGATTCTGCCAGATTTCTTCTGCAAATGAAATTGTGGAATACAGAAGATATCTACTTTAGGAATTGTGTCAAAGCTGTCATTTCAATTTCTTCTTATTTTGTTGGATTGTAATCTTTGTGTGATAAGTGTCCAATGCTAACGGCTAAGAGACCTTGATTTCTATTCTAATATTAGTTTCCACTTTCAAGTATTATAAACTCATAATTTTCTGTCGAGGGGTTAGGAATTAAATTTTTCAGAAAATTTTTCTTTAAGGTTTCAAATTTAGGTAAAAGAGGAAATCAGAAAAGATGGGTGTAATCAAGGTTAAATTAGAGTTAATTAAGATGTATGTGACAAAATCTATTAGATTTAGATGAAAAATTAGTATAAGTGGTAAATCATAACACTTTAAATTGATGATGGATAAATGAAAATTAGGACTAAGCATGTGGATAAGGTGTATTTTTCCTGTATGTTATAAATAAATCAAACAGCAACCTTTTGATCAGACTAAAATTAAAAGCAACCAACCTGATGATGATTGCTTCTCACTCTACCCACCCTCGTGCGCATGCAATGTTCTTATTAGATTCTAATTACCCCTCATTAATTAATTTAAAATAATGAATGCACAAACTAATTGTTGGAATCATATGTACGTTAAGTCTTTGTCTAATTGTAAAAGTGAAGGTAGGCGAACTTTATAAAAAGAAAAAAACTGCAGAAAAGCTTCTTTAAAAGTAGAAATCTTCCTATGGCTGAAAAAGAGTAGCAACAATCAAGTATGGACTGTAGTTAACTTTGTAAAGCAATGGTCAGTGTGATTTTAGATAATGTGAAATGAGGAGGGCAGGGTACAAAACAACAAACCCCGGGAGATTCTTCACTTGTTAGTCATGTGTATAAGGATGAGCAGTGCGTAGAATTATCAGTCACTGATTCTTTATTATACTTTATTTACAGGTGGATATTCCTTCTTGTTTTGCTGGTTTAGTTTTGGAGAACTGCAAGCTTCCATATGCAAATCATGGCCATGTCATACTTGGAGATCCTTCTCCAATTTTGTTTTACCCTATAAGTAGTACAGGGGTCCGTTGTCTGGTTGATGTACCTGATCAGAAGGTTCCTTCTATTTCAAACGGTGAAATGGCAGAATATTTGAAGACTGTGGCGGCTCCACAGGTACCTAAATGTGGTCCTAGTTCTACAACTCATGTTTTGAACCTTAGCATGTGATTATTTTTCCTACCATGGGAAGAGAATTTTATTTCACATTCATAGTTGATCAAGTGTCAATCTTTTTGCAGGCCCCCCTGAGATTTATGATGCATTTGTGGCTGCAGTAGATAAAGGTAACATACGAACAATGCCGAACAGAAGCATGCCAGCGGCCCCATACCCTACTCCTGGAGCCCTTCTAATGGGAGATGCATTTAACATGCGGCATCCTCTGACTGGAGGAGGAATGACTGTGGCCTTGTCTGATATAGTGGTGCTGCGAAATCTTCTCAGGCCTTTGCGTGACCTGAACGATGTACCCCCGCTCTGCAAATATCTCGAATCCTTTTATACCTTGCGTAAGGTAAGTCTTAATTTGAGCACAACACCTTTGATTCCACCCAATTCGGTAAAGCTAAGAAAGATATCTTAATGTTTGAATATGCAGCCTGTGGCATCCACCATAAATACATTGACAGAAGCCCTTTATAAAGTTTTCTGTGCATCACCTGATCAAGCAAGGAAGGAAATCTGCCAAGCTTGTTTTGATTATTTAAGTCTTTGAAGTTTATTCTCGGATGGGCCGGTCTCTTTACTTTCAGGATTAAACCCTCGCCCGTTGAGCTTGGTACTCCACTTCTTTGCCGTTGCTATATATGGTGTTGGCCATTTACTGCTGCCATTTCCTTCACCCAAACGGATATGGATAGGAGCCCAATTAATCTCCGCAAGTGCCAGCTTTTTCTAATTTTTATTTTTTGGGTTAGATAATCTCTGTCTCTCTTCTAGTGTAAACTCCGAATGTATGTTTTGCCAGGGCGCATCAGGAATCATGTTGCCCATGATAAAGGCTGAAGGAGTTCGTCAAATGTTCTTCCCTGCAACTGTTCCAGCTTATTACAGAACTCCTCCAAGCAAATGAAAGTGAAAATCGATGGACATGTTTGAAAGTCAGGGTGCTCTCAAAATGGACTGCTCTATATTGGCGGCTGTCTGCGGTCTGCCATTCTTCAGAACTGGGTAGTCATGGTTCACGAGAGAGATCTTTAAACTTCTCACAGCCTACAGTATTTAGTGTGTATGGTAGTGTCCGTAATTGTATACATTGTTTACGTAATATATGGTTTCTTGCGTATTTTCTTCGAGTTCGTTGACCTTTTTACTGTCCATGGGGTATGCTAGGAAATAGGAATGCGGATCCAGTGCAGTTGAGAATCAACAGTTCGATCTGGGCCGTTCGATTTTCGATCTGACGATCCAGATCGCAACTTACAGTTAGATTATTTTATTCCTAAAAATAAAATAAAAAATATTTTACAAGCTGCGATCTGGACCATCGGATCGCAGATCAAGCGACCCAGATCGAATTGCACCCGATGCAGTTGACTTAGTAACTGCACAGGATCCGGGTCCAGGAAATAGATGTTAGAGCAATAAAATAGATACACAGGAGACCTGTTAAAATCTTTAGAGCAATAAAATGGATACACAGGACACCTGTTAAAATCTTTGATGTCAATATAGATAATGGTTTTGCCATGGTATCTAATTGCAGATATATAATAAATTATATTTTTTATATAAAAATATCTTAAACAAAATTTACGTGTAAGAAATTATAACACCATCAATCAAGTTTGTAATACATGGTTAATTTGAAGAACTTATAAACAAATTTTTGGCTAGTCATCTATAATCAAAATCTCCTGCGCATGTCCGGCCTGCAATGCATGGCACTCTCACCTAGTCTAATCACGCCGAACATTGATATTCACCTGTTGGAATATTTAATTTGGCTTTTCCTTTACAACAGATCACCACTATAGTATTATTTTCATTTAATTTTATCAATTCTGCTACGTATATTTTTATTAAAATATTTTCATAAACTGTGAAATTTATAATTTTATAATTCCACTATATAATAAAAAAGAAATGTGTAAAATATGTTCTCAAAATAAAAATATATCAAACTATTCTCTACTATATTAACTATTAAAGCATTCATTTACATCGGAACTTTGAGACATCTATGCACGAATAAACTGGCTGTAACTATTACCGCATTAACTTGCATCGAAACATTGAATCCAGAAACATCTATGTACAAATATTGGGTTAAAATAAGAATAAAATACACTCATTTTTCTAAAATTTTATCAAATTACTAAAAATTTTATAAAATTATACTCGGATAGTTATCCAAAAACATATAATAAAATAAAAAGAAGTCCGCCTGGTCAATTAGCAAGGAATCTCAATTACCTAAAGCATGCAATTATCGTGTGTACAAAAACCGTATAATCTACCGAAAACACTTGTTTGGGGGCTGCATGCGTAGTTGCAATGCTAATCAACAATACTAACATTTGAGAGGAATTGCATGGGGTCCGTTAATGTAGCTTGTCTTACTGTAACTCGTCTCTCGTGATGAGTATCAGCGGCACAGAGATGAACAGTGACGCGTCGGAGGAAAATCCTACTCGCGCCGTTCCATCCCTACGCCTACATGGCTGGATTAATGATTTCCACTGGCTGTGGTTTGAATTTCTACGGAGAATGCTTCGTCCCGTAAAAGCTTGGCTTCACAGGTAAGCTTCGTTTCCTTTCTTGGCTAAATCCGGAAGTTGCTTTAATTCTGATCGCTCCTGAAATTTTGTCTTTCATGCACAAATTGATTGCTTTGATCGATGATTCGCCTGCAATTTTTTATTTATTTCTTTATTTTGCCAACCGATTTGCTTCAAATTCGATTTCCCCCGCAAATGTAAATTCAATTGCGTTCTTCCTTTGCACGTCGAGTTAAACTTGCCGTCCAAATGTAAATTCTGAAATTTGTCTTCGTTTATAGCTCACATGTTGTAATCCCTTCCTCTCACCTATCTGTGTTCGTCTGTTTTGTTGAATTACATTGAACTCCTATCCTTTTTTTCTTTCTGAGGAGCTGTGTATCTTTCGAGGCGTTCATTAATACACAGGTGAGTTTAAATTGATTTATATTTCATTTTGTTTGTTTCTTCTCTCTTTGATTTGATTTGATTTTATTCTGTTTCTTTTTTTTTTTTTCCATCTAGATTATCTGTTGCAGATCATAGCCCTTCAAAATTTGACGTCATACGCTTCAAGCTTGGAACACTTATATGCTTATGTCTGAGATTTCCAGTGCTTCTCTGGTACAGAACTTGTATTGAGTTTTCATTCCAATGAGTTGTCATATGGGATCCTCTTTTTTTTTTTTTTTTTTTGACTTGAAGTTGAAAATCCAGAACACATTTCCTAAAGAAGTTGAAAATCCAGTTTAAAGGAATAATACAAATGTGGCTTAAACCATAATAAGTTTGAATTCCCAGTTATGCTGTCTATACCATGCGTTGACTGATGCTTATGTCCATTTCACCATTTTTGAGCGAAATATAATATCTAAATCCAATCCATTGCCATACATTTTTGGGATTGGTGGTCATTTTGGTGAAGTTAGATCCAAGAAGGCAGAACCATGTCTCTCATTGACACTCAAGAAAAATGCTAGGCCTGTAAGAAAACAGTCTCTATCCCATTGATCAGCTGTCCACAGATGGTGCTGCTTAACATAAGGCTTGCTTTTTATATGCTCTCACTGCAAAAGAACATTAAAGGTAACAATTCTATTATCTATATCAACTTCTTTTCCAGCTGCATTGTTGATTTAATAGCCTAATAGAAATTTTTCTTCAGTTTCAATCTTTGATTTTCTAATGTAGTTTGTTAAATTTGGCTTAAGATCTTTGCTTTTACTTTCTGAAAGAAGGGTTATTTTTTGAGAGAATAGCTTTAAGCGATCTAAGTGGCTACATTACAGTGTCTAGCGTTGTGATCTGAATAGAAAAAGAAGGGGTGTATGGACTGATAGTTATGAATTTTGAAGGTGTAAAGCCTTAGCTTTATCCATTTATATCAGTATTATATCACAAATTTTGGGTTGATTTTGTGTGTTTGAGTTTACACTTCTCAATTCGCATTAAGGTGGTTGATGTGCCATATTTTAAGGAATGAACTTCAATATGTGACTTGGTTCCTTAATTGGTACATTTGGTTACTACAGAGGAGCTTTGCTTTCATAGAAGGTACTTCCTCAAATGATAACTCCTCAAGGTTTCTTATTATGATTTTTGGTTTATCTCTCTGTTTTTTTTTTCTTTTTGCGCATTTGATGCTGGAGTCTATTGCCTGTATGCCCAAGTTTATAAGCTTTCTCATTTTGAAATGGTCATGCTGTTTCTAGATCAATTGAATTTTATTCTCCATTTATGGAGACAAAATGGTCATGCTGTTGATTAGCAGATTTTGAATTGCAGTGGTAAAAAATTTTGATGAAAATGCATGAGTTATTAATTCACATACCTTCCTTTATGGACATGTAAGTTGATGCAGAACTTTATGACCAGCAGGAAGCATTGACAGTTATTAGAAAAGGTCTTGCCTTGGTTAATGTCTGCTCTAATTTTAACGGGACTCTCTTAAGATCCTTTAGAATTTTTTTCTTTGTAAAGTAAAAACAGGATTTATGCCTATAGCTTCTTAAATTGGGAGCAACAAACCATTAAATCTGGATATGTTTTGTCGGTTTTATTTGGAGAAGTTAGTTTTGATTTCTTTCTTGGTCAATTTGATTGTAGGAGCGTGATCCAGTTGCGAGGGTAAGAAAGCCACTAATAGCTGATGATGTTGCTGATGAAAAGGAGCTAAAGGTGATCAGTTTAAATTTGAATGTACAGTCATTCCTTTTGTTTATGAAATGTGATATATTTTAGACTTGGTTATATGTAAAAGATTCATCCTTAGTCAGTCAAGCTTTATTCTACAGCAATTGTCAAGCTTTATTCCACTCACTCCAAATGAGTTTGACTTATTGTTCTTCTACTTTTTATCTTCCTTATTTTGGTTGTGGTCATGAAATTTTTGAATCCAACTTGGTGTTGTTTCATCACTTTAATTGATTTATACAAGTAATTTTGATAAATATCAGAGTGTAATAATTTGTTTATATTATCCTTTGATGCTTAATTGTTATAATCTATTTTGTGGATGCTAATTTTTGTTTGTCTTGATTTGTGGTTGCAGATCCTTGGATATAATGGGAAGACTAGCTGAAGGGCTAATGTACGGTCACTGTTTCTTTAAAATGCTGCTATCTTTGATCATATTCATGCCACTATGCTACTAATGCGACCTACAGATTAAGATTCACATGTATAAATTGTTGATTCATACAGATTAAAACTATATTTCTTTGATCAAGATATATGCATATATGCTCCACCAATCTGTTCATATAGGCATTATAATACTGGCTTCTTGGTTGATTATATTGGCTTGGTTATGAGGTGCAACTGACAAAAGTAGTTATTTGGACTTTTCTATGCAGCTGGTGAGTTGTTGATTATAAATTTGGCTTTATTGATCATATGGCCTTCTTTTTTGTGATTGTTAATGCATCATTTCACGTATTTCTGATTTCTCCTAATAGAAGCTTTGTTATGTAATTGTTAGCGGTGGAATTATAAATTTTGCTCTTGCTCTTTAAACTTTCTTATTGTAGGATTTTTGAATTCAAATTGATCCATGTATCATTTGTTAGTTGCATATGTCTATTTAGAATATAAAATTTATGTTATTCTTAGAAAAAGAAGAATGTATCATAAATAAGATTTAAATGTGTCCAAAAAAAAAATGCTTATGAGTAAATTTTGTTTGTCTTATCTCATGTCTGAATATGGCTTATCACATGTGCATCTATTGAGTGCAAAAAGCTGTGATTTGATTAATATGTCTTTTCTTTCTCAGCTCACATGTCCACCATGAATCTAATTTTTTTGTCCAAAGTTCTGGGAATTTGTTGAGCTTCCTTGGCTTGAACTTTTAAGTCAGTTTGCAAACCAATGTCCATTCAGTGGCTTATTCTTAATCTATATATTGTTAAAGGGTGCACAAAGGGATCCACTTCATCGAAGCAATTTTTTTTTATAGATTTTTCATGTGTTAAAATTGTGTGGTGTTAATGCTGTTTGATAGGGCTCTGGGCAGGAATCAGAGGGACAGAACATAGTGAAGCTTGTGGGATCTCTAGCATTTGTGAATAGCTGTTAGGAAACTCAATAGAAGTACAGAAAAGACCAGCAAATATGCTGGTTTGGTTATGTTATTTATAATAAAAAAGTAGTAGGTTACAAACACACAAACACTGTCACCAATGGTGACCCAGAGCAAGAGCTCTTACAGGAGATAGTTTCCTGTCCC
>JANHAO010028820.1:0-10522 GCA_026873985.1 Saraca asoca
TAAGAATATCAAAGATAATAAAGAGACTTGATGAAAGAGCAGCAAATAATTAAATAGCAAAGTTCAATTATAAAAGCTTAGGATTAGGGTTTTACCACACTTATAGTCTTTAACAAATAAAAATCTTTCCTATCATGTTTACTTGGATAATTAAGGATGGTTTAACCTAAATTAATTACTAGCCTCTTTCAAGTTCTAATAATAGTACTTAAATTAACCTAATTTCCTACTTTTGTGGTGTAAATTAATTTAAACCCTTTAAGATCTATGCTAACTAATTCAAATCCTAAAGAAACTTAATCTACTTTCGTGATTAAAATCTCTTTATTTAACTATTAGGTTTCTGGTGCTAATCTTCTCCTTTTGGAACTTCAATTATCTACCTAAAATTAGACAAAATATTGGCCAAATACTTTATCAAGAACATGGCAGGCATAATAGTTGAATCAATTTATACTAGGTAATCACAATAAAAAATCAATCAATAATAGCAAAGAACCATAATTGGGCTATTCTCAATCCTAGAATAAAAATCTACTCAAACATAATATAAGTAAAAACCAAATTCATTAATGTAAAGAACTGCATAATATTCATAACAAAGAAAAAGAAGAAAAGATGAAGTTGAAAGAGAAAACCAAAATGAAAAGAAACTAGAATCCTTGCAAGAACTTTAAACAAAAAAGGAAACCTCAAATTCTGCTCCTAAAAATTCCTAAGAATGTAAAAACCACATAATCTATCTTAAATCTAGCTAATGACTCCATCGGGTTGCATAAGATCAGCTTTTATAACAGGATTGCAGAGGCCGAAACACGGTTGTGTTGGGTGGCATGGCCTGGCCGTGTTTTGGGCTGGGAGTTGTTGGTAAATGCATCGAACACAGTTGTATCCTGGGACACGGCTAGGCCGTGTTCGATGCAATTCACAGCTAAGTTGATTTTTTCGCATGGCTTTTTTCCTAGCTCCTTCTTGATCCTAATGTGTTTTGAACTTTTGCTTTCATCCTCCTTTCAAAGCCTTTTTGCTAACCTACAAAGAAAATACAAACCACAACAGTACCAAAGAACAAATAAACTAAACTAAAACAAAAAGTATAGAAAAATCACAAATTAATAATGAATCAAGAGATAATAATCATCATAATAATAGGCATTTTACTCATTTATTGATGATCCTAATAAAATTTGGATATTAATACAAGTTTGTTAATTGGATTTCACAATGTATCAATACTATATCATTTTCTATTTCGCTCAATGGTAGTCCACATAGTAGATTCTCATCAACCAAAGGTATTACTGTGTTCTGAGGTACTGACCAGAATTCTGACGAGAGTTGAACAACAAGGTTTGTTGCATGGAGTGAAGATTTCCTGAGCTACTCTCAACATTTCTTATTTAGTATTTGCTGATGACATAATGATTTTCTTAAGAGGAAACAAATTAGAAGCTAAAAAGCTAAAAGTTTGTTTGTCCAAATATGAATGGTGATCAAGTCAATTGGTGAACTATAGTAAATTTGGTATCTTCTATTCCCCTAACACTCACAAAGTAGTTAGGATGGATATTTTTTAAGTATTACAATTAAAGGGTATCGACTAGGATGCAAAATACCTTGGCATACCAATGTTTTTATTTAAGTTTATAATTGATAAAGTTCATAATAGATTGCAAAGGTTGACAAGAAAAACCTTGTCATGGGAGTGATTCCAACAAGAACAAGGATTCACCATTTTGCAAATCTAATAGGCATAAGATGCCCTCTATGCAATGACGTAGTAGAAACTGATCTACACATCATGGCAAATTGTGATGTCACTAGACTCATGTGGTTCATATTGCTTGGATCACACTTACAAAATTTAACTTCCACTAATTCTATGGATTTTCTTGTTGCTGTTGTGCATGCAAACAACAAGCTGGATTCTTTTCACGACAAGATATGGAAATTAAGGTTATTGTAATAATAGCTATCATATTGAAAAGAACATGGGAAGCAATAAATGATCTCATCTTCAACAACTTAGGGGTGGATCTAGCTAGAATTGGTATGCTAGCTGAGATGATCTTAGGATGGAGCTGTCAAGGCATGTCACTACTGCACTATAGCTTGCTACCATCCCTCTAACATGCTGGTGTCCCCAACCTAAAGACTACATTAAGCTAAATGTTGATGGAGGCTAGAAAGACAATGAAGCAACCATAGTAGTACTTGCAAGGAATGAAGGTGGGGCAGTATAGGGTATGTGATTTGAAAAAGGGAAATGTAATTTTGTTTTGGAAGCTGAAGCAAGAGCAATCCTCAAAGCTTGTGAGGTTCCTCAGGCTTTGCAGACTGAGAAATGTCATATTAAAAGTGACTGTAAGATTATTGTAGATGCTATATTAAGTTATTCTCCAAGTCCTTGGTTAGTTACTACTATTGTAGAGAATGTTAAAGTTTTTTTTAAAAGATCATCTAGCATTTTTAGTTCATTGGATTACTTGTTTAGGTAATATGATGGCTCATGAGTGTGCACACTGGGTATTCAATGTAATTAGGAATTGGTTTGGTTTTGTATCTTATGTTCCTCCGATAGTAGAGGTGGTTGATACTTATAAACATGATGTTTGATTAATATATTTTCCTTTCAGTAGCTAAAAAAAAAAAAAAAAAAGGTTACAAAATACTCTTTTAACATTTGAAGAAATCTTTAAAAAGGTTAATTGCTTATCATTTTTAACCCTAAACTATCAAATGTGTTGCATATATATCAATGAGGTTTTAGTTCTTCTTTTAGAAAGCACAAAGCAAGCACTAAACATGTTATTGGTTCTAACTGTTTTCTAATCTTACATCATAAAACTCATATTTTGATGATGAAATAAGATTTTTAATTTGAATTTCATGCCTTATTTGTGAATAAACAAGTCTTTCAATAAAATACAAACAAAGTATTTACTAGTTTATGATTAAAATTAATAGTCAATTAACATTTTTATAATTTTTTTAATTTTTAAGAGGATAATTTATAACTTTTTATAAATTCAAAGATGTAATTTGTATGTTTTTAAAATTTAAAGAGATAAATTTATTATTAAGTGAAATGTCAAGGATGTAAAATATATTTTTCCTTCTTTATGTCAGGTTCTACTACCATGCAGCGGGAACTGGGGGCACAGGTCCATCTGTATTAGCTTCTACTTTCTTAAAATTGGGAGAGGATGTTGTTGCATACAGTAAAGGTTGGTCTAATGAGTTTCTTATACTTTTTCTTCCTTTTAATTATCAGATTTATAAATTAATGAAGATTATTAAATGATGATGCTGGAATTAATGTTCAACTAGGAAAAAAGATCACACTAAAGCCATACAGTGGAATGCTTAACATTGACTTTGGAAAAGGGATTGGCAACAGAGATGTTTATCTATTGTAAGTATATACTTCAAAAGAAGTTTAACATAAAATTAAGTTATAAATGTTACAACTTTTTATGTGAACAGAATTACTTGTCATAAATATATAAATTTTATCATTAAAAGTTATATAAAAATTTTCAATTTCTTTTTTACTTCTGTATAAAAATTACAATTTTTAGTAAAGAAATTGTGAAAAATATAAAATTTTTCATAAAACTTACAAAAGTAATTTTTTTGGAATACGTAGCAAAAAAATCCACTAAAAAAATATGGTAAATTGGAGGGAAAAATATAAACAACCCCTTCAACTAAATTTTAGTGTCACATAACTCCCTAAAATTTCAAATCTCACAAATAACTTTATTAAGTTTTCAAAAAAATTAAAATTTTAATTTAAAGAGACAGATGAAGGAAAATGAGCCACTTGTTATTTTTTCTTTTTTTTTTAAGTAAAGTAAACTCAAATTAATAAAGGAATAAAAAAACATATACCTTAATTCTCTAAATACAATCGAATTAAATTTCAGCAATAATTTATCTAAAATGCTTGTTTTTAGTCATGCCTTAAACATATTAAAAACTCAATCCCCATTGATATTAATTTAATTCAAATGAAAATCTATCCATAAATTGGTTGAAATTCACAATTAAAAAAAAAGAGGCATGAATAGCTTATAAGCAATTTTTTTTAACTGAGAATTTAACATTTTCAATTTTTTTGGAAAATTTTAAGAGGATCATTTATAAGATTTGAGATTTTAAGAAATTATATGATACTAAATCTTATTTTAACGGGATTATTTGTATTTTCCTCTCAATCGGAAGCACTGCCTTCTCAAAAATTAAAAAATTGATCAGAAATTAAGTCCCATATTATATGGACCTATTTCTGCTTATCTATGGCTGTTGATATCTAGAAGGAATTTGATTTAAGTAGAAGATGAGCAGGAATTTATCAGAGGTTAGAAGTGCCCACGAGATTCTTGGAGTGCCAACTGTAAGTGCAAGATCTGGAAGTGCACCATTTTTCTGGAATTGGGGAATGGAAGTTTTGGCAAAACTTCTTCCTTTGGTATGCACTTTGCCAGCTTGTTAAACGTATAATTACAAATTTAATCACTAAAATACAAATCCGTCACGTTTCAACCCTCTTATAACAATATTTTATTTAGTCCAGTTAATTTATAAATTGAATTAGACTGACTCTAGTTTGGTAAGTTCCAATTAATTAAAGATAAAACATTCTAGTTAGCATCTCAAATGCCAAGTTTATCAATCACTTGAAATTATCAAGATTTATTTTGTCATGTCAAAAAATGAGTGAATTATTTGTGATTTATTCAAAATACGAAAAATTTTTTGATATGATTACCAAAATCACATGATTCATTATTTTTCTTTGAGTGATTGTTAACTTGGAGTTCCTTTGAATCTCTGTGTCAACAAATATTTTCAATCTTTATTTTAATAAAAATTATTAATTTGGACTTCGATTATTTATTATAGAAACATAAATAAATATCATATATAAGAGAAATCAAATGGGATTTGTTTACATACTAAGGAATAAAAAATTATAGCTAATTAAGTTTATAGTGTAAGTAAGAAAAGCTAATTCCATGTACATTGTCTCACACCGTCTCTAGCACAATTTTAGTTCATTGAAGTAAAAAATAAGAATAGTAATATTTGTATTCTCTAATATTCATTTTCTTCACTCTTCTTTTTATATGAGAAAAGAAAGTTTTTTTTATATGCAAAAAGAAATAGTTAAATCAATGATTTTTTTTTTCTTTAATATAGAAAGAGAATGAGGTAGAAGTAAATATAAGGAAGTGCAAATAATATTATTAAAAAAATCATGAGGTAGTTACTAGATATAATTATCTTGGATTTTGTCATTATTATGTGAGCCTTAGAATTTATTTTTAAATAGATTAAACCATTAGATTTCCAAACATTAAAAAGGTTTAAAGGTAATTTTAGTTTTGGCTTTTGTTATTATTATGTACACCTTAGCGACTTCTCAGCAAAATATGCAGGAATTTCTAAAAGACAGAAGTAAGGTTCAAGGGTTGGTTCAGTTGATTGACCCTTTTGTTCGAGCAATTGATGCGATTACCGGGGAACATGTATCAATGAGGGTGAGGCATATAAAGGAGAAAAAAAAAATAATCCCTCTGTTTCTTCGGAAAATATCTTTATAAAATTAATTTTATTTATTTATATTTATAATTATAAAAAAATTCCATTTATTTAATATTGTATAAAAAATTTAAGAGAAAATATCATTTTATTTTAAAGAAAAATTATTTTCTCATAATATTATAATATTATGTATTATTATATTAATTATAAGGTATATAATATTATAAAAGTCATTCACTGAAATATAAATAAATGAAAATATTCAACTAAAAGTATTTTCCGACAAATCAAATGAGTTTTAATTTATCAAATTGCAGCAAACACACTTCTTCTATTTTTAAAATTTAGAAAAATTAATTTTTTTTCTGCATGTACTTGTTTTATCTGTTTTGGCCAGATTGATTTGGAAAGTTCAAGTGGCCGCAGTAGAGTTGGCATATTTAGTCATGAACGACTTTATGAGTAAGTTAAACTATGAATATATTTAATACTTTGTGACTTGTTTATACCGATCTTACATAAATAATTAAGTGGACATATTCGTAAATAATTTTATCTTCACTATTTTTTTTTTCCATATAATACATGCCACTAAGAAATAAATTTAGGGTTTAAATTTATTCATTATCAGTATACAACTTTTTACAATACCAAAAAAAAAAAAAAGATTACATGTCATTACAAAACATAAAAGTAATTAAAAAAATTTATAATCAATAATATTGACTTTTTTTAATGATATAACAACATATGAATTAGTAATATTGTAATTAAATTTAATTTATTGTCAGTATAAATTAATTTACATTACCATATCATTAAAAACCAGTTAGAAATCTTAGTATTGATAAAAAGTCTCATGTCTCATGTTTTGTTTGGAAACAATTTTAAGGTTTGGAAATCTAACATTTAATTTATTTAAAAGTGAATTCTACTCTTTGAAAATATTTTTAATGCATTTGATGCTATTGTCTTGATGCTTTACTTTGTTTGGAACGATTTTTAATGCTTAATTTGCTATTATTTATTGCATCCTCTAATGCTATTATTTTAGTTTTTTTAAAAAATAAATTTTAATATTTAAAAATTATTGAATTGAAAATATATGAAATTAAATTGAAATGCATATTAATGGTATAATATTTATTAAACAAAACGATACTATGAGAGTAAAATGATACAATATCTATTTGACGTTAAATGAAATGAGTTAATATTAATGAATATTCGTGAAATTTTGCTTAGTTTTAAAATTAAAAAATTTTGTATAAATATGATTGGCAAATGAATTTGAATTATTGAGAGTGCGGGCATTTTTTAGATGTGCAGGAGCTGCAACAGCTGCGTTTGCACTTGCAATTCTAGAAGGAAGCACGCAGGCTGGGGTTTGGTTTCCTGAACAGGTTTGTCTTTTAGCAAATACTCTTCCTTTTTTTAGAAACATAATTTCCAAATATTTATATATATATATATATATAATTAAAATCATGATACACAGCCCGAAGGAATTAAAATTGAGGCCAGAGAAATTCTTCTCAAGCGTGCTGCCAAAGGTTCGATCAACTTTGTGATGCATAAGTAAGTCTAACTAGGGCAATACAGTTTTTTTACATCTCATTTCTTTTTTGAATTTTTTATTTACTTTAATTCTTTTTTTTTTTCTAATTTCTTTATGTCACCCTGGATGGTCGAAACAGATACATTAAATTAGAATTTATTAATGATATGAAAATACAAATATAACTTAATTACAATTTTAATTTTTATAATATGTAAATTGATATTACATTATAAAATTTTAAATTATGCGATTTACTTATGACATGATAACATCCCAATTTGGCCATTAATATCATGTAACCTGCTAATTTTCTTACAAGTTATTATTAATATAGAATCTCGATAAAATTTTGTGTGCTGATTATGACTCTTATTCTTAATTTGATAAATGTTAGTAATGTAGATCCAATATATTCTAATTTATATATATTAGGAGGAGTAAAATAAAATATTATACCTAAAAGCAAAATTAGACCAGACATCAAATAAAAAAGGCTACTAGATCACAATTAGATTAGTTCAACTAACTAAATTAATTATTGAACTACATGACATTATAATTAAGAAATTAAATATATTAAATTGAATTATAAAATAAAAATAATTTATATTATATAATTTATAAATTTAAGTTTGTAATACATAAGAAATTAATAATTAACAAAATATTATAGTTGTGGGTTATTTAGTATATCTTTCAAAAATTTATTTTATAATTAAAAATATAAAAAATCTAATTTGAAGGAAAAATGAAAAGGAAATACAAAATCAATAGATTTTTTAAAACTGGTTCCAATTTACCAGTCCATTTGATTTTAACTGATCTAATCCAATTTGGCTACCAAAACAATTTTATAGTTGAAATAAATTGTTATATATATTGATTTTCAATCCGACGATTAGTCTGGCTTGATTTTCTAAACATTGCCTCAAAGGAATCGAATGCAAATAATTTGTATATTATAAAGATCAAAATTATAATTAAGTTTAAAAATAATTTCAATTAAATAAAAAAAAATGTATACTTTCCAAAAAAGATGATTCCTTTGTACAAAGTACAAACTCATAGGTTTAGTGGCCGGATTTGATGAGGACGAAAGGTCGCTGGTTTCAACCCAATGGCTTTAGCTGATGTAATCATCTAAAGAATTCTTGCTCCAAGATACTCTTCCCGCCGTTAATTCTCTTCTGATAAGTTGGTGTTGCGTTAACTTATAAGTCGCCGCTGATTCATTGTTGTTTAAAGTTGTTTTAATACAGGAATAAGAACACTCAAACTTTTGGTGGCACCCATGGCCACCTTCATATAAGTGCGAGTTCTGTTTCAATCTATCAAATATTTTCCTTTTCTTGATTGTTCTAATCTTCCGGGCTGCTCACTGAATTGTGTGCGTTTTCGCCTTTAGAAGGTGAAAATAAGATATATGGTCAACGTTAGACTTATCAAACCGGCCGATCTAACCTTATAAAATTATGTAACGGATAAAAATTATATATTAAGCCAATGCTAGGTTGGATTACTTTTTCACCAAATTAGGTTACATAGTATTAGTTTTAATCCCAATCCAATGTTTACATTTATCAAACAATTTCAAACAGATTAAACAATCCGTTATATTTTAAATATTAATTTACATCATTAATTAATTAAAATCAAATATATTGCATCATCATCATCATCATCATAAGATGTAATTATATTTTACTATCATTATTATTATCACTTACAAACTTATATATAATTTCTCTTTAAGTTGACAACATTGGATCAAGTTATTAATTTTTTTTATTATTGTTACATTGTTGATTATAATATTATTAGCTTCTATAAAGTACTATGTACAAATTTAATTAATTTTATTTGATAATAATTTGTAATACATATTTAGATTATAAATTATAATATATTTAAATATTGATAAACTATCATTATATTTTTACTATGAGATGACTATATAATTGACACATTTATATTTGTTATATGTGGAATCCAGATCGTTCTAATTGGGCTGGCGAACGGCCCGAGCGCGTTAAGTCTCCAGCTCCAATTGCTAGCGACCTCCTTTGCTCGAACTCATCCCAGCAAGAATGAGCTCAATCTCGTCACTTCAAAGACTGTCACTCCTCTAGATCGAAGGATCTAGCCAAAAAGGAGCAACCAGCAGTCCAGGAATTCGCTAAGTCGAAAACCAGCACACGCATTGCCCAGCAGACACATGAGGCCCACCTGTAGAAAGTAATCTACAGAAGCTGACTTACAGGATTTAGTTTGTCCATCCTGTCTTGTACATTAAATACTTGATATAATAGATTTACTGAATATAAAATTACATTTGTAACCTCTCCTCCTCTATAAATAAGAAGAAGGAGATGAACGTTAGAAAAGACAGAAGCTTAGATACTAAAACTCTGTAAAAATATATTTAGACTAATACATTACCGTGGACATAGGGTCCGATTTTATCCAGATTTGGCTGAACCACGTTAAAAGGCTCTGTGTCCTCTGCTGTTTTCCCCTTTCTTCTAGCCTTCTTCGTTCATCTTATTGTCTCAGAACCAGATTATAACTTGAGATCCCAAAAGAATCCCCTATTGGCTAGAGTTTGGCTCAGGACCAAAATCCACCATCAATAATATTCATATTAATTTTGAGGGAATATTGTATTTCTTTTAATTTGATAAAGTTATTACATTAATATTTTAAATTAGTTAAATTTATCATTTAAATTTTTTCATCTTTCCAAAAATATTTTCTCAATATATTAATACTTAAGTAAATTTATTTGTAAATTATTTTGTTTAAAAAATTAAATTAATTGCTTCAAGTAAGAAAATCTAATTATTTAATTAATAAGAGTTCATGCATATAAAAATTTCAAAAAGAAAAATTATAAAATATTAAATTTTGTATTAGATATAATATAAATATAATATGAAAATTTAAATAGTGATAATTTTTTCGATAGACATTATCTATCAAATAAAAATTAAGTATTATTAATTATGTGTTGATAAGTATTTTTTTTATATAAATATAATTGTTTACTTATAAATGTATCATTTAATATGGTTTAAAGAGAAAATATTTTGAATTAAAAGAATATTAAATGGAACAGAAAAGAAAAAAAAGAATTAAAAAGAAATTAAAAGTTCATTACAATAGAATTCACTATTTTTGATGGATTTTTTCAATGGAATCGTTGTAAGAAAAATTTATTGAAAAGAATAACCAAATTTGAAAAGGTCCTTAGTTATCGACTACAAAAATCCTGTTAGTCTGGATGGGTGCCCTAGGCCAATTTGATTGGATCCTATCGAATCTATGATTATATATTCTGTAGATTTGGATATAAAGGTTGTATATTCATCTTATGTTGCATTCATTGTGCATTGCATATTAAGATGAAGTCCA
>JANHAO010028821.1:0-10510 GCA_026873985.1 Saraca asoca
AAACTTGATTTCAGTTTCAAGACTTGTACCATTGGGTTATTCCTTTAAATTTTTAGACACATCCTTTAGTTTATTTTATAAATCTAAATTTATTGGAAATGGTATATTTTTTGATGGTTTATTCTCTATCAATCTACAATGTAATACTATTTTGCATACTCATACTAGTAATAAACAATGTATTATGAATGGAGACTCCTTCATTCTATGGCATAGAAGACTAAGGCATATCTCTATTGATAGGATTAAGAGATTAGTAAATGAAAGAGCATTAAGTACTTTTAATTTTTCTGATTTCGAAACTTGTGTAAACTGCATAAAGGGAAAACAGACTAACAAGTCTAAGAAAGGTGCCAATAGGAGTATTGACATCTTAGAAATCATACATTCAGATACATATTGTCCTGGCATGGACATTTATGGTCTAAAGTATTTTATCACCTTTATAAATGACTATTCTCAATATATGTGTCTTTTCATACTTTATAACAAGAGCGAAGCCTTAAATTCATTTAAGGTTTTTAAAGCAGAAGTACAGAAACAATGCAGTAAGCAAATTAAGATCGTTAGAATAGATAAAGGTAGAGAATATTATGGTACATATACTGAAGATGGACAAGCACCTAGTCCATTGCTAAGTTTCTTTAAGAGCATGGGATCATTGCCCAATATACCATGACTGGTTCTCCAAACCAAAATGGCATTACGAAAAGAAGAAATAGGACATTATTGGATATGGTGCATAGTATGTTAAGCAGCTCTAAGTTGCGTAAATCCTTGTGGATTGAAGCTTTTAAGACAATAGTGTATATATTGAACATGGTTCTAACCAAGGTTGTCCCAAAGACACCATTTGAGTTGTTTAAGGGTTGGAAACCGCATTTGTGACATATGCGTGTTTGGGGATGCTCGTCTGAAGTAAGAGTTCATAACCCATAAGAAAAGAAACTGGACCCAAGGACTATTAGTAGGTATTTTGTTGGATATGTTGAAAGATCTAAAGGTTATAGGTTCTACCGTCCATCACATAGTACTAGGTTTGTGGAATCAAGAAATGCTAAATTTCTTGAGAATGACTTAGTCAGTGGGAGTAATCAATTTCAGGACATAGTTTTTGAAAAAGATCAACCTTCCACATCAAGAGAAAGAGTAGTTATTATTTGAGACACTTCTCAAGTTCACATGAGTGTTGTGTAGCCAATCACTGAAGATCCACAACCTATTATTGATAATCCTACAGATCAAGTTATTCATGAAGTGCCTAAAATGACTGAATAACCAGTTGAACAACATGACTCATAGGGAAATACTAAACTAACATTAAGAAAATCTACAAGAATAAGGAGATCAGCAATTCTAGAAGACTATATTATGTATCTACAAAAATTAGACAATGATCTTGGAGTTGAGAATGATCCTATAACATTTTCACAAGCTATGAATTGCAAAGAATTTGATCTATGATTAGATGCAATAAAGGATAAGATGAATTATATGGCATCTAATAGAGTCTAGGATCTTGTTGACCTAATGGGGCTAAGGCCATTGGATGTAAATGGATTTTTAAGACAAAGAAAGACTCATTGGATAACATTGAAAGATATAAAACAAGACCCGTTGCCAAAGGATTTACTCAAAAGGATGGAATTAACTACAAGGAGACCTTTTCTCCTGTATCTAAAAAAGATTCTCTTCATATTATTCTAGCCTTAGTTGTACATTTTGATCTAGAATTGTAGCAAATGGATGTGAAAACAATTTTCTTCAATGGGGAACTAGAGCAAGAGATATACATGAAACGACCTGAAGAATTCTCCTCTAGTCAAGGTGAGCATTTGGTATGCAAGCTTAAGAAATCTATTTACGGGCTGAAACAAGCTTCTTATTAATGGTATTTAAAATTTCATGATGTAATCTCTTCCTTTGGTTTTGAAGAGAATATTATGGACCAATATATATATCACAACGTTAGTAGAAACAAGATTTGTTTCTTAATTCTATATGTGGATGATATTTTGCTTGCATTCAATGATAAGGGTTTATTGCATGAGGTGAAACAATTTCTCTCTAAAAGCTTCGATATGAAGGATATGGGTGATTCTTCTTATGTCATTGGCATAAAGATCTTTAGAGACAAACATAAAGGTATTCTGGGTCTGTCACAGGAAACCTATATCAATAATGTTTTAAAGAGATTTTGGATAAAAGATTATTCACCAAGTGTTGCCCCATTGTTAAAGGGGATAAGTTTGATTTGAACCAATGTCCCAAGAATGATTTTGAAAGGGAACAAATGAAGAACATCCCTTATGCTTCAATTGTTGGCAGTATAATGTATGCTTAAGTCTGCACCAGACCTAGCATAGCATTTGTTGCTAGTATGTTGAGAAGATATTAGAGTAATCCAGGTATGGACCACTGGAGAGCTGCTAAGAAAGTTTTGAGGTAGCTTTAAGGGACGAAGGACTACATGCTTATATACAGATGAACGAATAACCTGGAAGTGATTGATTATTCAGATTTAGGCTTTGCTAGCTACGTTAATTCATGTAAATCAACATCTGGGTACATTTTCATGCTTGCTGATGGAGCTATATTATGGAGGAGTGTGAAATAGACTTTGACAATTACTTCTATTATGGAGCTTAAGTTCGTTTCTTGTTTTGAGGTTACAACGCATGGTGTATGGATAAACAGTTTCATTTCTGGGCTTAGAATAATTGATTCTGTGTTTAGGCTATCAAAGATATTTTGTGATAATTCAGCTGCAATCTTTATGGCTAAGAATAATAAGGTGATAGTCGAAATAAGTATATCGACATTAAGTACTTAGCTCTAAGAGAACATGTTAAGAATAAATCAATGGTTATTGAGCATATTAGCATTGAATTGATGATAGCAGATCCTTTGACAAAAGGCATGCCACCATTCAAGTTTAAGGATCTTGTAGAATGCATGGGCTTTGATCCTTTAGTTTGATTTCATTGAATGAGACAATGTTATTTTTAATGAAACTCTACTTCAGTCATGGTTTTTCTCATTTTATCTTATATATGCGCATATACTTATTTGTTAGAGAAATATCAACAAAGTTTGGACCTAGGGTAAACATAGGGTTTATTCATTCACTATTCTAGATTAATGTTAATATGCAAATACATGTGATATATGGAAGATAATACTCGTTATAAGAGGAACTATCGCTATGATTCATGTATTTGTTTCTTACCTTGGCAAATCCTAGTATGTATATTGGCCAAGTAGGAGAATGTAAGATAAGGCTTGGGAGGTTGCACCGTGAGATAAGGAAAACAAAATCGGTGCAATAGTCTGCCAGAATTTTAGGAATAGATAAAACAGCAAGCCTTTATCTCCTATCTTCTGGCCAATATACAATACTAATAGGATTAGGATTTGCAGTTAGTTCAGATAAATCATAATAATAAAAGAACTTGAAAGTTTCAGTGATGGATCAAAAAATTATATAAATATGGTGTTTAGGTCCCCAATGTCATAAACAATCCATATAGCATAAACACCATTGCTTTGAGAGACCGAAAGGCATTGGAAGCTTCTGAATGAAATGTGAAGAGAAGGCAGAAACAGTAACCAAGAATCAATAGCTGGAGGTAATCAGTTTAATCCAGCTTCTGCTGCAGCTCTTATTTTTCATTCTTAAGTGTTTAGAATACCCTTACATGATTGTCGTATGATCCCACTAGTCAACTAATTCACAATTAAATATAAGTATGAACTCTTAGTGGAGACTTTGCAATTATGAGTCATAACTAGTACATAATTAAATATAAATGTTGATAGTAAAAAGAGAAAAAGGGGTAGAAGTCTCACATCGATGAAAAGTCGGGTGACCTTGTGCCTTATAAGGCGGGGGTACGCCCCTCCTAAACGACAAGGCTCCTTTTGGGGAATGAGATCTCCTCGAAGGACAAAATTGTGCAGTTACGAGATCGACCAAAACGGACAATACTTCACTCGTGGGCAAGGCTCATTCCAACCATCATCATTTGGCACGTCCGGTAGGACTCCCAAGACCTCGCTACGCACAAGCCCACCCGACTTGGGGGGCTTATGTTGATAGTAAAAAGAGGAAAGGGGGTAGAAGTCTCACATCGATGAGAAGTCAGGTGACCTTGTGCCTTATAAAGTGGGGGTACGCCTCTCCTAAATGATGAAGCACCTTTTGGGGAACGAGATCTCCCCGAAGGACAAAATTGTACGGCTACGAGATCAACCAAAGCGGACAATACCTCGCTCGTGAGTAAAGCTCATTCCGACCATCATCAATAAATAAAATTACATTCATCTCTTTTAATGTTTAGTATAATTACACTCACATTTTTTCTATTTTCAAGAATATATTCACCTCCTTTATTTTTATTTTTTATTTTTTTTTTAATAGAAGAAGTGAGTATATGCTTAAAATAAAGGAAAAGAAATACAAATATATATAAAGAAAAAAGTTAGTGTATTTTTAAATAAAAAGAATGTAAGTGTAATTATTCTAAATTTAAGGAAAGGTAAGTATAATTTACCCTTAAATAAAAGTATGAACTCTTTAAAAAGAGAATTGGCAATTGTGAGCAAATTGTAAAGAATGAGATTATGCTATCAATTTTACGTTGTTAATATGATTCAAATCACATGACAACGACAAACAGACAAAATATAACATATCGCGGGGTAGTATTTCAAAAAATTAGTTCTTTTGGGTATGTACGTAGTCCATAAAGCGATGAAATTTATTAAAACCTGACTTTAGAAGGTAGGTTAAATTAATCTATTGTTTCACATGGTTTTATGCTTTTTTTTAAAATAAGTATATACATTTCAAAAATTTGAAATTAGATACTTATAGTTTTATTTTATTTTTAATTAAGCTCTCGTCATTAGATTTCTATTCAATTTTGTTAAAATTAATTTATATCACTCTCAAATTTCTTATGTGAATGCTTCGTTTAAATATAAAATTATCACCTTATTTTTATATGGATTAATAATCCATTATAAATTATAAAAATCATTTGACTAGCACATGACTCCATCTTAACATTAGAGTTTTCTTTTTCCTTCCTAACTGATCCTGCTCTCATCTTTGGAGGCCAACGTGTGTGCTCTTTCTTAGACATGGAACCTTCTTGCTTGATGAATTTTCAGTAAAACTGTTCAAGGGCTTGTTAATAGCTGGGGTTAAAGATTCCAAATCTGGGTTTTCTGGGATTGGAGTGTTCATGGAAAGATAGCCTATAGATTATATCCTCCTTGAGCATTAAATGATATCATACCTTCCATAAATTTATTTTATGAACACAATAATTGATATCAGTTTATTTAAGACACTAACCTTTATTTAATCATTTGATGTGTATGTGTCTGTGTTTGTGTTTTCAAATCACACGTTTTTAACTGCTTTAGGTGGAATATGAATAATATAATAGGTCTTTTTTGAGAAAAATCTAAAGATGTCGCTTTTGAAGGCATTGGGAGGAAGGATTTTGGAGCATCCCAATAGTTTTTAAACTTTTGTTCTGAATCTAGTTTCCAGTAGTATTAATCTTGAGCAGCTACTGCAGTTAGCCAAAGTAGTAATTGGACTTGTCTTTCTTCTTACAAATGTTGAAAAATTACTTGAAAGTTCACTAAAAAAAAATTCACTATTTCTGAACGAAATTTTTGTTGAAAATTAAAATTTTTGTCAGAAAAAATTAAGATTTTTTTGTTGCAAAATAAAATTTCCAACAAAAAAGGATGATCAATTAAATCATCATCAAAAAAATTTTTTTGTCAGAAATATTTTCCTATGTATATTTGAGGGGATGGATTTTATAAAAAGAAATTACTTTTCTATTTTATCTATCTAAAATTCCATTGAAAATTCGATCTGAAATCCATCAAAATATATACAATTTTTTAAAAAAATATTATAACTTTTAAAAAATAATTTCCATTGGTTAATTAATCTCAAACTTCAATTGGAAATTACTTTTATTATTTTTTAATTTTAATTTTTAAAAATTGTTATTTAATTAACAATAAAAAATTAAACATACAACACATACAAATAGTCATAAATATATAAAATTAGTCAAATAATACATAAATTATATTATTTAATTCAAATGATGTATAATATTTGCTATTTAAATAAAATACATTAAAATATCACTGCATCCAAAATTGAAAAGAAACTCATTAGTCTCCTAATTCCTGGTAGCATCTTACAGCTGTTACTGACCAATAGGCCAGTCGGTACCTCTGGCCATGTGTGACATCGTCCATCCATTAGCTGTCAATATATATGATGATGATGCTTTAATTGATGGTGGTCAAATTAGTTGCAACGATGGCTGTTGGCTCTATAACTGTTGTTAAGTCTGCAAAAGCTACTTCGTCTAATAGTAAATGACTTGCATCTCAATAACAGTGCACATGAGCTGCTGCATTGTAGTAAGTAAAACTCTCTCAAAATGAGATACAACGGTTGATGCAACCGTCCTTATTGTGGCCTTAAACCCTAAATCGCGTATCTATCCCTTCTTTGTCTTGCCTACTGTGTCCACTGTCCACCTATAGATCAAGGTCAAACGGCCTAGCCACCTCACCTATCGTTTCTCTGATGCCCTCAATGCCTCTTTATGCCTGAGTTTGCACCAAGTCATACCTTTCTTTTATTGCAAATTGAAACAATTAATTATTCAATATTATATATGTAATATTTTACTATTAAATGTACAATACAGTAATAACAAAAATATAAGTTAAGAGAAGCCACTTACATAGGACTGTGCAACGAAACAAGTTATCCATAGGCGACTTGGCCCCAGTCTTAGCTATCTGCACAACATGAAAATTTTTATGGATTATATACATTGTGGTATGAACATGACTTCATCAATATAAATGACATAAATAACATTGAGTTCAAACAAAATTACCATGCATAACCCATGCTATATTATGGGGATAGATCCACTAGTATAGAGAGAGGAGCCCTATCTAACTGCATTTGATGGCCTTTTTCTCTTATTCTACTCAGACTTAGACTTGAATTTAGAATCCTCCAATACTTGAAAAGCCCCTCCTACTCTTCATCTCTAGTCTACCTTGATTGAGTGGCCTTCTTCTTGCGCACATCATCCATGATATTCTTTATTTTGGTGGAACCCTTATGGTTGAAGTTCTTCGACATATTCTTCTCATAAGAAAGGTTCCATGTCTAATACTTATGCAATTAAATAACAAGAAAAGTATCAAATAGTTAAAGAATAGTTAAAAAAAAGTTAAATTATAAATAAAGTATAGAAACTTTACCCTAAACTCTGCATATAACATCCTCTAGATTGGCTCTGGAATACTCTTTCACGTAGGTCATACACCTATTGGCTCATAGGTCAGGTAGAACCTGAACAAAAAAAATATATAGTTAAGAAAGTTTAAAAAAAATTCATGTTAAAATGAATTTTAGGTATAATTAAGAATACACACCTCATCCTCTAAGGTATAATGGTCTCTCTAGGACCAAGTACAGGTATCCTGAGGAGTAAAGGATGTCTCGAGGCAGATATCACACTTGAAGATAGTGGTGGCATATATGATGGTGTCCCCTGTATATCTAAGGATGGATGTTGTTGCTATTGCTGCATTGATGCTTGTCCAAGTGCATTTATCTAGCCAAGAGTAGGTTGGGGGGAACCTTGAGCGACCATTATATGGAAACTGCTACCAAGGGAATTCTGGAGGGAACCTTGTCCCTAGGATCATAATCCTTTGCCTCATCCACCTTTGTAGCCTATCATATATAAATATTCACACATGACATAAGTAGAAAATGATCATATATATGTTACATGAATAAAGTAATTTAACACTCATGCAAGGAGCATAGACATCTTATCTAACTATCACGTAAATAAATTGGCTAAGTTTTTATAAAATCGATAAATTCTTCCACCCCATTAAGAAAATCCATCTTATATCTACTACGTCTCAAAAGAAGTTTATCATACATCCACCTATGATGTTTCAAAATTTTCATATTTTGTTTTTCACAGTATACATTCAAATATGTTAAGTCTTCATACATGTCTTCATTTACATACATATTTTCTCCTATTCACTAAATATTTTCAAGCATGTAAAAAACCATTGTCAAATTTTCATCTTAACTCCTAAAAAATTTTTTTGACAGAGTTTCTGTAATAGGAACTACATTCATATATCCAACAATACAAAATTTCAATTTCAATAGTTTCATTCACTAAATGCAAAGCAACTATAGAATTAATAGTTAATATCAACAAAATAGTTAATAATTTTAAAAATTAACAAAATCAAAATATATATAATTTCTAATTTAAAAATATGTTATAACACCAAATATATATATATATATATAATTCCTAAAGTAATGTTAACAACATTATTAGTATGTCATCTAACAACTGAATCCTATTCGACTTAATTCAAAATATGTATAATTCCTAAATCTAATTCAAATATATAATTAGTCAATCCTAATTCAAATATACAAACAAATACAACTAATAATTAAAAGTTAACTCCTCCGATAATCCTATGTCAATAATTAAATGAATTAATAATTAAAAATATATACTACCTCAATATCTAAGACAGAAAGCTGACAAATAGATTCATAGAAATTTAAGCTCGAAATTACATACATCAAAATAAGAAAAACTACTTAAATCATGAAAAAATGTAAAAGTTCAATAAACACAATTGGTAAAAATGTAAAACAAAGTAATAAGAATAATTTAATTAGTTTATATTTTTGAAAAATATCTTTAAAACACAAAAATCGAGTTGCGAAAGCAAGGAGGAGCTCTAGTGCGGCATAGGAAGAAGGAAAAACAAAAAAAGGCAAATAAAGATTGCACGAGCAAATGATTTGATAATTTTTGAATTTTTTGACAGATTTTTCTATCCGAAATCCGTTGTACATTAAATTCTGTCAGAAGAAATGAATCAAATTTTTTAAATATTTGTGCCCATTTTCTAATAGAATTTTAATGTATAACAGATTTGGACGGATTTTTTAAATATTTTTATCAAATTTTTGATGAATTTTTTTTAGCAATAACTAAGGACCTTTTTAATTTTGATCTCCATTTCTGATAGACATTTTCGTCAGAAAAAACCTATCAAAAATAGTAAATTCTGTTGTAATGGTTGTTTTATTTGTTGTGATGGCAAGCCATTACAACTTATGATCACCATGTCTTTTCTTCTGTTCTTACAAACTATCAAATAAATAGGAAGGAAGAAATTGAGAAAAAACAAAGGCAACCCTAACGTTAAAGAAATTAGTTGCAATCATGTGCTAATCACATGATTTATGAAAAAGGTGGTATTTTTATTTTAGAATAAAGCATCCACATAAGAAAAATGTGAGTCATGTCAACTAATATAAACAAAATTGAATGGAAGTCTAACACGAAGAGCACAATTAAAGATAAAATGAAATTATAGGTATACAATTCCAAATTTTTAAAATATAGGTACTTATTTCAAAAAAGCGCAAAATTATAGAGAACAACAAATTAATTTCACTTATATTGTACAATATGTGAAAGATAATATATTCTAAGTTTGTAACAATAGTGATTTTTAATTATTTATTTTATTTTTATAATTATATACATGTCATAATTATTATTTTTTAAATAAAAGATAAATAACTCAAACATTACTTCATATGTAGGATTATACAAATGATGCAGTAAGATTTAATTTAATGCATTAACAATATAAAGATATTTTACATTGTCATTTATTTATATATTATTATGTTATTAAAAAATCTTAAAAAATTTATTATTTATTAGTCAAATTTAATATTAATAAATCTTGGGAAAAAAAACTAGAAGATATTACAGTGGAAAATATTAAATTATCCAAATTAATTTTTATCATCACATACAATTAAATAAATTTAGGGTAAAATTAATTACAAAAAAAATTAGGAAGCCAGCAATTTTTAATGTGGAAAACCCCTTAATATGTAAGAGTAAAATACCACAAGACCTAACCTAGTTTAATCTTTCACTAATAAATAATTAATGGGTACAACAACATCTTTCTAAAAATTATAGGAAACAATTAGAATAAAACTCTTCACCAAAATAGGTGGAATCTCGACATAATAATTATAACCAATAAATGCATAAAAACCAACCAACAAAGAAGAAGAAAAATTCAAGATAGCATATACACTATGTTGTCCAAAATCCTAGGATCAACCTACTCGTATTTCATGCAAATTTAATGCTTTGCTTGGGTGAGTGGAAAAAAAGAGAGGAAAGAAAATGAGAGGAAAGAAAAATAAGGGAAAAAGAAAATGATATTTTTTTAATTGGTTAGGTGGAAAATGAAAGGAATGAAAATGAAAGGAAAGAAAATGAGAAGAAAAGTAAAAATGAAATTGATAGAAAGTAAAATAAATTTGGTTAAACTATGAGATTGCATAACATAT
>JANHAO010028822.1:0-10509 GCA_026873985.1 Saraca asoca
ATTATGTAAAATAATTAATTTTATATAAATATATATTATTTTATATAATATTATTTAATATATTTTATATATTTAATATATTAATTTTATATATTGATATTAATTTATATATTAATTTTTAATATATAAATGTATATTATATTAAAAATTAATATTATTACATATTAAAATAAATTAATTTTACATTAATATTTAATTTTTTAAGGATAATTTAGTCTTTCTATTTACACTAACTTTTTATTTTTTTAATTTATTTTCATATCCAACAATAAAATATCACATTACCTCAATTATTTTCATGACATACCAAATAAAGTAACAGGCTTCCATTCTCCTTTCCATTACCATTTCCTTTCCTCTCTTCATTCTCATTAATATTCATTCCACCCAACCAAATTAATATTTATTTCACCCGCTAAACATGCAGTAATAGAAGTAAAATTCTTTAGCCTATGGTAAAAGATTTGATGATGGGCAATCAAAGGGTTTGGAATCATCCATTAATTCATCAATTATTTAGAGCTGAGGATACAAAACGGATACTAGTGTTAAGCATTTCAATAAGAGGGCAGGATAGGTTGACATAGGCCTTAAATTCTCCAAGATTTTTTACAATCAGGTCGGCATATAAATCAATTTTCTCAAATCTAGTCAAAACAAATATTCCAAAAATGTGGTCTTATAAAATTTAGAAATTCATCAACATTTAAAAGTGGTATTATGGAGTAGGAATGCTTAACCATTGAGTTAGACTAGTTAATGAATCATTTGTCAATCGATCAAATTCAACCACAAGATTGAAATATAGATCCAAAAATGATTAGTATGGATTCTTTAATTGACTTCGATTTTGGCTGGTTTGAAGTGAATGTGAACGGTTGAAAGACTTGCAATGATCTATTCCAGAGTCAAGTAGAGACCGATTCATTAGTGTTACTCACCTTTGCAATTCAAAATCCATAATCAAACAAGATTAGAAGCAAAAATATAATAATAATAATTAAAATAAGACAATTTGAAGATTTAGCAAAACCTTAAACTTGATCACAAAAATAAACCGCATTTCAACAGTTGACATCAATTGAAACGAATAAAAACATAAATGAAAAGCCTAAGTAACTCAAAGAAGTTGGGGTTTTGGATTAGGAGTGACAAAAAGAATCAAAAAAAAATTGAGAGAAAAAAGATGAGAAAAATAAAAGAGAAAATACCTTTGGAGATTTGGAAGGGAGGAGTAGTGGAGACATTTAGCTATGAATGATGATCAACGAGAGTTGTAAAGACACAATGAGAGAAGAGAAAGTGATAGCAAGCGAGTGGGATGAGTATTTGGCTATGTTCAAGGGTGAATCAGGTGGAAAATGAGAATTAGGATTGAAAGTGAAATGACATAGTTTCACTTTTCCTTAGCAAACTTTGGCCAATTTCAATTAATAACGGTCAAGATTCTATCATCCACAATTAATCATGACCCAAAAATTTAGTAAAAAAATACCTATTTTAAATTAAAGGTACATTTTGTTAGGAAAAACATATCTAAACATATAAAATATGATTATCATTAGTATTAATTAAGCATGCGTAGCAGAAATTTAAAATTTTCTCTCCCAGACCTAAGTCATATTATTTGCATATTAATTCAAAAGTATAGTAAATTTAAAATAGTGGTTCAAATTATACCTCCATGGAGAGTTGTTCTTGAAATCTTCAAGTATTCAAAGTTGACTTTAATTTCCAAGCAATTCCACGAACAAGTCCCACGATCCACTCCTTCAAATTGTGTCCTGGCAACTCCTTCGGATGGTGATCCACATGAACCAAGTCAATTCAAAGCTTCTATGGAGTTCACATAACTTGTAGAATGAGAAATTTAATCACTCAGTTTAAGAAGTGCTAACTCTCCAAGAAATCAATATTCACTAGTGTAGGGTTGAGTGTTTGAATACAAATAAGAGATGATGTGATCACAAAGAGAGAGTTGGCATATAACACATGTGCTAAGGCTAAAACTCTCTTTTTTTTGTATATTTTCAATTTGGCATCTCTTCTCCTTTTATAAAGGAGTTTAGAGTACAAGTAAGAATGGGGAGACATTAATGAGTGATACACAAACTAAAGATACCCCTTATTTGTGCACCCAATCAAGGAGAAAGCCCAAGAAGTTCATACTCCTTAGCCTAAGACTCCTTCCTTTATGTCCAATTAGCTCAAACTTTTTCTTATGAGTCTATACTCATAAATTATCTTTTTTATAATCATCTTCTAATTATTTTAATTAATTAATTTTGAACAATTTCTAAATGAGGAATCATTTCTCTATTTTAGATTTTCTCTAATATTAATATAAATGTTCTCTAACATTAAAATATTAACTATAGAAATTAACTACTATTTAATAATTATAATCTGCGTTAGAATTATTAAATATTTGATTAATTAACTCTTCTAATTACATTAAAACATTTAATTAATCATTTCAAATTTTGAAATATTCATCGAATTCAACTCTTAAATGCATAATATTTTGCATTCTAACTTTCTTTTGACTTAGATTCAAAATGATTATACTGTGTGTGATCTATTAGGCTTTCATGTATGTTAGCAATGAATTTGTTTATAAGTTTCTTCAAGCTTAATTGAATTGAAATTCCTTTTAATTCAAACACAGTTTCTCCAAATTGTTCAAACAAATTCATAGATCATGGTTGACTTCTAGTAAAGTATATGACTACCTAAATGCCAAAAATTGATTTACTTGGAAATCAAACCTTTCATACCAATGTGCTAATGTGTAATTCAAACCTTTCATCTCTTGATATTCAAATTGGACTAGAGGTATGGTTTAAATGTTAACTATATAAATGTCTAATCAAATGTGTATGTTTGACTATATGCTATCTCACAATTGTTTATACATAAAACTTCTGTTATGTATCATTGATTTATTATATATAAAACTTCTTTTATGTATCAATCAATACATAGGTTTATTATTTTGATCTTAGCATAATTGTTAAAACATTTTTAGAATATCTTTCCTTTGTTACCAATGAGGATGAATTCTCTTTTGATCAATCACTACCATCATGTACTTCATATTGTATCCAAAATTATTCATATCTACTCTTTTAAGAGTGCAAGCCTAGAATAAAATCAAAATACATAACTTCATATATACGATATTATGTTAATCTCAAGTCTAAGGATCACTTACAATACTTTTTATATGAGAAGTCCATTAACAGATGGTAACAATCTATATGTTTTCTTAAGGCAAGTCAATCCAGTCATATTTTCACTAACATATACTCATATGTTTGTCCAAATATCTCAATATCTAACAATGTATGAGATCACTACATTCTTCCAAAAAAAATGTGATGTAACATATGCTAGTTTACTCATGATTAATTAATATCCTATTTTCTCAATTATCCCACAACCAGGGATATTTAGAAATTACAACTATTCATACAAATTATCTCATAATTACAATCTCTATTATAATTTATTTGTACATAATTATAACTTCAAGGATTTAATCCAAAATAGTATATAAATATATATCCAATATATATATAATTAAAACTAAATTGATAAAGAGGCCAAAACATAATGTTTCATTAGATATACCAAGATATGTAGTGTCTATGCTATTATAACAATTGTTTCTACGGCATCCTATACTAATACATTACTCTTGCACTTAATTAACCAATTTCGAGTTCAGTCAGTTAGTTTAGAGTAGTTTGTTATTCCTTGAGTACCTTGCTATGGAGATTTGCCAGTTGTGTTCTTCTTATTAGAGCAAAAAGTGGAAGTTTAATGAATTCAGGAAATACCTTTTGCCCTATTTGTTGTTCTATAATCAAGAGCAAATTACATTTGCATAGTATGGTTCCACTTCAAGGATATTAACATCAAGTAGCTTCAATCTCAATTAGTGGCAAAGTTTATGGAGGTTTTAATGGTCAACAACAATCACCTCTATCTGGGTGGAGATGGCAAACTTTGGCGGTCCATCACGGTGTTTATTGCCATTGTATTAAATAGAATCTATGACTTATGTAATGTTGTCACCCATAATGGTCATTGGGTAGATGTGGGGTAGCCACGTATAAAAATTGAAAATGATGTGAGGGAAGAAGAAAAAATGGTGCACTGCTGAAGGAATTCTAGGGCTTTGAATGTTAATTCTTCAAATAGCTAATTTTTGTATCAACTAGTTGGACCCTTTTGCCTTGTGATGTAATTAAGCTTAATGTAGATGTAACTTGGATTAGTAGGCTTTCCTCAATAGTAGTTTTAGTAAGAAATTGTGAAGGTGATGTGTTATGATAATCATGAGTGCTCCTTTGCTTTGGATGCTAAGCTTTTGGTAATTCATAAAAAAATTATGGTTTCTTATAATTTCAAGGAAAAGTTAGTCCAAATTGAAAGTGATTATAAGATGATAATGAAGGTACTGCTTGGGTTATCAAGTTGTCCATGTCTAGTTAATTTAATTTTTAAGTTTGTTAAAAACTTATTTTTAGCTATGTTTAATGTTGATTTACTTTAATGTCCCAGAGCCTATAATGAGGTTGCTCATGAAGCTACAAAGTGGATTATTAATGTAATTAGGAGTGGCACAGGTAATTTGTCTTAGCTCTCTCATGTTATTGAGACTTATGTACTTCTTGACACTATTTATATTTTTGTTTACTAAAATAAGTTTTTCTCAAAGAAAAAGTTTGTATGAGCCTAACTCAATTTAAATCCCTACGACAGAGACCTATTAAGAAGTGAAGAAATAAATGTAAAGTTTTCAAAAGTCAAATTGTTAACTTTGTCTCTTATGTTTATGTTATGTTTAGATAGAGAATATTAGAGGGAAAAAAAGAGGGAATGAAAGGTTATATCATAACATTTTCCTCATTTTGGAGTTTTAATTAATGAGGGGAAATGAACAATGATCTATGATTAAATCCTCCAACACCCTTCAATATTCTATGTTTTGTGTTCTTCCAATTTAGAGGACTTTGTAGAGCTTTCTAAATATCCAAACAAGGAGAGGCGAAGTTATGAGTTAATCATCCATTCTTTTCCCTTCCTCATCTTTCATACTCTCTGTTTGTTTCCTACTCTCTTCTCCTCCTAACTCCTAAACATATCATTATGTTTGGATGAGGGAGAATGGAAGAGAAGGAGATGGAATGCAAGGTAATGTCATAACTTCTCTTTGTTTGGAAGTTTTGATTGAGAAGGGGAAAAGATTGGAAGTTCATGACTAATCTTCCAAAGTCCACCAACACCCTCCACTATTCACTATTTTGTGTTCCTCCAATTTTTTGGATTTTGAAATATTTTTTAAATATCTGAACAAAGGAAGAAGAAGTCACAACTTAACCATCAATCATACTCCCATCTTTTATCCTCTATTCTCTCTTGTTGTTTTTCCTTCCCTTTTGCTCTTAACTCCCAAACATGCCATTAATGTTAATAATATTAATGGTATGTTTGCAAGTTAGGAGGGAAAGGGAAAGGAAGATAGCAAGAGAAAATGGAAACTAAGAAAAGGGAGGAGGATAGATGGTTAAGAAATGACTTTCCTTCCCTTTGTTTTGGATGCTTAAAAAATCATTAAAAAAAATTAAAATGGGAGGAGCACAAATTGCTAATGTTGGAGGCTTTAAAGGATTAATTATAATCCTCCATTCTCCTTCCTTCACTTATTAATACTCCTAAATAAAGGAAAGGTTATACAATAGCCTTTGCTTCCCTTTTCTTTCCCTATGTTTTCCTCCATCCAAACATATTATAAATTTAAGAAAAAAATACTTTGACCTCCCTTGAGCTTTAATGAAATTATGTGAACCTCTAGTTTCAAAATTTACTTAGACTTCTCTTAAAATATAAAAAAAAAATACTATACTTAAACCCAAATTTGAACTTTTCATCAATGAAATGATGAGAAAAGATAATTACAAATTTAAGTCAAATAATATAAGATATTATAAGTATTTTATTATCAAATATATGTTTTGATTAAGCGCAAATGGTTAAAAATCATTACACTCACATAAAAATTTGACTTTTTCATACATATTTTAACTGTTTGAACTTAATTAAAACATATATTTAATCACAACATACTTAAAATATCTTATATTAATAAATTTGACCTATATGGTTATATTTTCTCATCATTTCTTAATGAAAAATTTAAATTTAGGTTTAAATATAATATTATTTTATGTTTTAAGAAAAGTTTGAGTAAATTTTGAAATTAAAGATGAGATTTGTGTAATTAAACATCAAAGGAGGTCAATATATTTTTCTCAACAGTTAATATTATTTGAACTAATTATTCAATAATTTAATCTTACTCAAGTGTTCCATATATATAACAATATAAAACAAATATTTTTCTAGTGTAATAAAATCGAAAATATTTATCTTTTATAAGAAAAAGCGATTTTTTTTAAGACAACAAATACATCTAAGATAATTTCACAATAATGTCTGGAGAGTATAATTTATTATTGGTGTGTATATTTTTGTTCTTTTCTCTTATGTAAACTTAATACTTCAAAATAAAAGTAAACGAAGGAAAAATAAATATCATTTTCTTCTTTATTCAATTTTTTTACGATATATATTAAATAAAAAAATTGATCACATAAACACTAGCCAAACTTTGATTTATATGCGAGTTTTTAATATCCTAGAAGGGTGTCACTCTTTACACCCTCAATTTCCTTGAAAAATTGGAGAAATTCTACTTTATTTCAAGAGTAAAGAGAATTTTTTATTTCAAAAGGGAAATATATTTAATCCTACCGTTACAATAAAATTTTAATACTATTGTTTATTATATTTTAACAAATCAATTATTTTGATATCATAATTAAGCATATCTTAAATTAATGGAGATAATTTTCTAATTTATCAAAAAATAATATGAAGTAGTATTGAGAAAAAAAAGTTGTACCGATTGGATAAGAAATATTTTCCTTTGAAAAAGAGATGTAACATAAAATGGAAATGAATATAGAACCCATAATTATATGGATTTTACACAAAATAAAATTCATCTCTAAATTTATTTTTGCATCTCTCATTTCTAATAAGAAATGCTTCTCCATCTAAAAACAAAATAAAATTTCTAAAAACATTGAGGAATATATATTTCTTGAACCTGCGTAGCAATTGCCTTGATCTTTTAAAGTGTAAATTAGAGAAAGAGATAAAAATTAAAAAAATTATTAATGAGTTCTATATAAAAAATAATAAATATTCGGGTATAATAATTATGATTTTTTCTTTAAAATTAATAGAAATTAAGAATGTAATGTTGGCTAAGTCTCTTGATTAAAATTGTTTTGAATTTTGGAAAGTATTTTAATGATAATAAATATATTTTAATCTTGTAATTTGTGATTTTGTTGTAATTTAATGGAATGGTTGATTGAAGATTGTTAGTCCAGGCCTAAAAATTATATGAAAGTTCTTGAATTTTTTCTTAATTATGCCAATATCTTATTTTATTTAAATAATTAATTTTATCAAAAAAATGTTATTAGAAAATATGATTGATTGACTCTATATTAATATTAAAAATGTTTTCTATTATAATTTCTTAATTCACAAGGATTTTCTATTTTTTCTCTAAGCCAAAACCTATTATAAATAAGAGTCTATTGTACAGTATCAAATTATGAATTGAGAGCTTGCATATAATTTTGAAAAAAAATATTCTTGAGCTTGTAGTTTTTCAAATTATAATTTTTCAATCCATCAATTTAGGTAAGGTATACCAAAGGAATTGTTTGAGTGAGATATCCTAACTAGAGTGATGCATCTCTACGTAGTAGATCTAGAGTGTGGCATTTTTAGAAAATTATTAGAGTAAGAGATCTTTAGGTAGCATTTGGTTCATGGAATCAAACATTCTCAGGAATCTTCACATTTCCGGAAATGTGATTTCTAGAAATATAATTCTCAAAAATGTTATATCATCATATTTGATTCAATTAAAAAGATTTTCAAGAATATTATAATTTTGTATTTTAATTAATTTATATATTTTTTAAAGTATTATTAGATTATGAAAAATGTCATCATTAGAAATTTAATAGTCAACGTTCAAAAGTCAACTAATCAATAGTGGTAAATGGTGATGGACGATGGATGGTGATAGATAATGGTTAATGACAGTGGTTAATGACAATGGATAGTGGTTAATAATAGTGGATGGTGGTAGACAGTGGTGACCACTACCAGGTGGTGGTGATGGATGATTGTTCATGACAATAGTTAGTGATAGACAGTGATCAATGACAATGAGTGATGATAAACGGTAGCACGTGGTAGTAGGCGATAATGACCACCGTTCAGTAATAGTGGTGATAGACGATGGTTTATACCAATGGATGGTGGTGAACAATGGTCAATGATAAGGGGTGATGGAAAGTAGTGGTCAATGACAATGGATGGCAGTGGTGATGGTAGTTAACGGTAATAGGTGGTGATGAATAATGGTCAACGACGGTAAGTGGTGATGGATGGCTGTCAACGACAATAGGTGGTAATAAGTTAAGATAGTAATAGTAGTAAGGCACTACAGTGAGTGGTGGTGAATGGTGTGGCTAATGGTGATAGGTGTTAGAGGACAGTAGTTAATGGCAATAGGTGGTGATGGATAATTATCAACGGTGGTGGGTGGTGGGTGATGGGTAGTGGTGGATGATAGTCAATGATAATAGGTGATGATCGGTTAAGATGGTAATAATAGTAAAACTTTAGTGGAAGAATGGATAAAATAGTCTTTTATATCACTAAAATATTCCCATACTATGAGAATGTAAGATATCCACCTCCCCTGTGGAAATATTTTGAGAAAATATTGAACTAAAAACATTCCTATAAATGTTTATATTCCCAAATAAATCTTTTTAATTTTAAATCAAACACAAGAATTTAACATTTCCTTAAAATATTCGTGGGAACGTGAGAGAGATTCTACGAATCAAACGCTACCTTAGATAATTATTCTTAAGTGAGAAGTCTTAAGGAAAGAATTGTAACCCAAAAATTTGTAAATGTTTCTTAAGAATTTGTTGAATCTTGAAAAACTAGTAAATTTTGAAATGCATTATTTGTGAAGCAAAGAAAAATGAACATAGTCCTTAAAATGAATTTTCTTGGGAGAATCACTATATATATTATATTTATATTTCTCTTCCCTATTTCTTTTCTTTTTATGTTATTTAATTTTCTTTTACCAAATTATTTATCTTTATTTCTTAACCCTTAAAATTATTTTTATAAAAAGTATAAAAAAGGGGTACTGAAATCTTATTCAATTTTCTTGAATTGAATCATAAGCTACAATTCCCGCAAGCTCTAAGGTTACTTGGCTAATGATTACAATAAGGAGGATTCATGAGTGGGCTTAGGGATGACAACGAGTCGGGTTTTGACGGGTTTGACAACACCTATATTTGTACCCGTTAGAAAAAATCATACCCATACCTGCGAACATTGTAATGGATACAAGTACGGGTATGAATTTATACCTGCGGGTATAGGTATACTCGCAGGTATACTCGTTAAAATTTAAAAAAAAAATAACTTTTTTTTCAATAGTGTTCACGGGTACGGGTTTATACTGGTGAGTATATAGGTATATCCACAGATATATCTGCTAAAACGATGTCATTTTAAGTAGTGTTTAAATAAATAAAAATAAATTTTTTTATTTAAATGGGTATAGGTACGAGTATTTTTTTCAATAATATTCGCGGGTATAGGTTTATACCAGATATCCGTCAAAACAATGTTGTTTTGAGTAGTGTTTAAATAAAAAAAATAAAATTTTTATTTAAACAGATAAACGGGTATAGATATGAGTATTTTCTCATACCGTACCTGTATCCATACCCATTATGGGTATGAAAATCATACCCGTACCCACCCGCGAATAATTTTTTTTATACACATACTTGCCCATAATGGGTAGATATTCATGGATAAACGGATACACGGGTAAAATTGTCATCCTTAAGTGGGCCTGCTAGGATTGACCATACACATAGTTTTAAAATATTCCTTCCCCTAGGTTAAAGAATAATTTTTTTTTCACTTTCTTATTTTTACTTTTTTTTTTCATTCACATCTTCCATTTAGAATTCCCAATCCTATTAAACCTCATATACATAAAAAAAAATAAGAGAATAAAAATAATAGAATAATATGATTTTGAAATTCTAAATCATATTAAATCTCATCTACATAAAAAAAATTATAAATAAGAAAATAAAAATAATATTATTATAGATAAAAGTCATAAACCATTTGAAACAACAGAAAGTAGTCATATCAAGATATTTGATTCGTCTCCACTCAAAGTAAGTAGTTGATACTTTCAAAGATTTCGTGTCAAAAATATCAAGACATTTCTTTATTAACGGAGTAATACTGTAATATTATAATTCCAATTATACTGTTTTCATGGAATATGGATAT
>JANHAO010028823.1:0-10517 GCA_026873985.1 Saraca asoca
AAGAACAAAGACACAAAACTAAAACAAAAGGATAGAAAAATCACAAATTAATAACAAATCAAGAGATAATGATCATCATAATAATATGTATTTTGCTTGTTTATCAACTCCCCTATGCTTAATCCTTTGCTTGTCCTCAAGCAAATTATTACATGAACAAACTAAAAAAGGGGAGAGTTTACACTCTCAATTCAAATAAGCAAATGTGGCATAATTAATTCTATTCCTAATCCGTAAGATATCAATAGAAATATAAATAAGCATTTAAGAGTTAGTCTTCACCTGCCTAATATCAAATCTTTACCTCTGTATTATACATGTCATTCATTTTTAACAAAATCTTCATACACCAAAATGATTCTCAAGACACTCAAGTAAGACCCTCATCCTTCAGATCTCCCTAGATTGCCTTGCCCTTATTTTTTTTTCAATTTTTTTATTTCATTTTTTTTATATTTTTTTACCAGTGAGTGCATTTTATATTCCATCTCACTGAGGTGCAGACATCTTCGGTACTCATACCAAAGGCTTTTTTAGATCTTGAATTTAGGTACTTAGAGCAAAGACCTTTTTGGGTGTTTTTTTTCTCTTTTTTTTTAAATTTTTTTTTACTATTTGACACCCTCATTCTTCTCCTCTCCCTAATTTCGTACTGGCATAATGCCAAGATTCATAAGGTGAATGCAAATTATAGTTCTAACAAATAAAGTATTTTTAAAGAAGCCTAAGGTTCAATTCTAGGAAAGAGAAACACTCATTCAAAATCCATCTCAAATCAAGCCTTCATAGGTCTAAAACCAATTATTACCACATCACCTCATTAGAAAAGTTATTAATTTTGTGATTTAGCAAGCATGAAAATAATAAAATACAAACCATAAAAAAGAAGAAAACATAAAACTGACAAAAAGCCTCAAAGTAGCTACCCCCATGCTTAAATTCTACATTGTCCCTAATGTAGGTAATCAAGATAAGATCATAGAGGAAGAGATAGAAACTTACTGGTTCACTAGTCTTCAGATGGTGTTGGTACTGCTTCTCTTTCTTTTTTTTGCATGGAACACAGGTGTGTTCTAGGACACAACATGGCCGTGTTTGGTGTTGCCAAATTTTGGTTCTGAGAGTTGCATGGAACACAGCTGTGTTCTAGGACACGACCAAGCCGTGTTTGATGTTGCCAGTCTTATTCTTGCTTGAAATTTTTTAGGTGATTTCTGTATCAATCCTTTCCGTAAAGGGTGCTTGGCACAAAGAAATAGTCCTATAACTTAAACCTCTAATAAGTTCACAAAATTACAATACTAAAAGCTATAAAAAAAATACAAAGAAATAATGAAGTAAAAATTGAAAAAGAAAAGAGAAAAACAAATAAACAAAACAGTGCAAAAGTAAACTTGGGTTGCCTCCCAAGAAACGCTCGTTTTAAGTCATGAGCTCGACTCCTTTGATACTTTTGTTTGGTTGAAGGGAGCTTAGAGAGAGTGTAAGTAGCTCTCTTTTTAGTTAGTTCTCCTGCCAAGTAGTGTTTAACATGCCAAATCTTCATTCTTTTCTTATACAGCTTCAGGTTGGGGGAAGGAGGTTCTAGTTTTGCCTTTGGGATTTCATCTTCCTACATAATGGTGTGCTTTGGATCTGCTTTCAGTTTTTCAATTCTTACTCTTGTAGGAAAAATAGAGCTTTCATTAAGCAACTTAGTGTACTTGGCAGCTTCAACATTTTCATTACAAGTGAAAGAATTTTTCATAAGACCGAGATCAAGAGGATCATTGGGATGATGACTCATTATATCTTCTCTCTTAGGTTGCTTAATTGCATCAATCCTACAGCATGGGTTCTTAAGAGAAAGGCTCTTCATAGCAAGAGTCAAATTAAACTCGATCTTTTTGTCCCCTACATTAAAGGAAAGCTTTCCTTTCTTAACCTCAATAACGGCATCAGCAGTGGCAAGGAAAGGCCTTCCAAGGAGGATGGGAATTCAGGTATCCTCTTCTATATCTAAAACTACAAAATCAACAGGTATAAAAAGTTTACCAACTTTTAGAGGCACATCTTCTAAAATGCTAACAGGATATTTGACAGATCAGTCTGCCAATTATAAAGAAAGAGTGGTTGGCTTCAGGTCTCCCATCTAGAGCTTCTTTCAAATTGAAAGAGGCATGAGGCTCACACTTGCTCCCAAATCATAAAGGGCTCGGTCAATATGCATGTCTCCAATGGAGCAAAGGATAGAGAAGCTGCCAAGATCCTTGAGTTTGGGGGGTAATTTATTCTAGATGATTGCATTGCACTCTTCAATCAAGGCAACCGTGCCATGTTCCATAATCTTCCTCTTGTTAGATAGAATCTCTTTTAAGAACTTGATGTAGGAAGGCATTTGTGAAATAACTTCCAGGAAGGGGGTATTGATATGTAGTTTTTGTAGAATGTCCCAAAACTTCCTATATTGCTTTTCCAGTATGGCTTTAGCTAATCTTTAAGGGAAGGGCACTGGTGGCTTATATGGTCTAGGAGGTATATACTTGGGCTCTTCTTCTTCTTTATCCTCTTCTTTCTTAGCTTCATCTTCCTTGGAGTTCTCAATTTCTTTTTTTTAGCTCTTCCTCTATGCTTATCTCAGGTCCTCTTAATTGATTTCTACTCCTTAAGATGACAACATTGCATCGTTCCCTTGGATTTTTTAGTTGGTCTGGAAGTTTTCCTAGACTTCGGGCAAAAGAACTAGCCTATTGAGGTATTTGTGTTTCTAGCATCTTATTATGAGTAGCTATTGAGTCAACTTTAGAGGCTAGCTCTTTAATGGCCTCATTCATAGTGTGATTTTGTACCCTAAATTCTTCATTCTACTTTGTTTGGGTTGCTATGAAATTCCCCATCATTATCTCTAAGTTGGATTTAGGTGGGAGTAGAGGATTAAGAGGTCTTTAAGGTTGAAAGCTAGGAGGTTGTCTGAAATAATTCTGAGGGGCAGGATTAGGATTCTGACGATAGGAGAAGTTTGGATGATTCCTCCAGCCTAGGTTGTATGTGTTGGAGAAGGGATTGTTTAGCTAGGCAAAATTATTTACTATATTTACTTGCTCGTTACCTTGAAAAGAGGAGTTCCCCAATTGACATTCAGTAGCAAGATGACCGATACATCCATATATTTTACATATGTTGTATACAAAAATTAGCCTCGTAAGGACGAGCCCTCGAGTGCAACAAGGACCAAATTCCATGCTATTGTAAACAATAGCGGCAAAGTAATCCCAAGCGTCAAAGCCCTTCATCACTCATGGTGTGGCAGCGACCCTACGAGAAGGTTTGGATGCACCCCACAAAATAGTCCCCCATTAGGGATGGGCCAGTGAAGAAGTTGCTAGACCAACTCCTCAGGTGATTGGCCATTCCGCTCGAAGACTGCGCCCTCGCTATAGTGATGCCAGCCGTAGCAAAACCTGCGAGGCCTTCAAGTCATAAATCTCCTGCCCGAGGTACCAAGCGACAGACACAAGTCTACCATCGAACTAGGAAGACAACTCGATAGCCTGCTTCCTACAACAGCTAGAGTGTAGCCATTTTATTGTCTTTTCTCATTTATACTTTGATGTATCATAACTGTAGCTAGCAATTAATACATGTAACCTCTCCTTCCTTTATAAATAGGCTCATATTGTTAGTAGAGGAGGAGAGAGCAATCTTGTAAGTAGAAACTCTATAAATTACTGAATATCAATAAAATTTTCACCATGGATGTAGGGTCCGATACCACCCGAATTTGGTCGAACCACGTTAAATTGATTGTTTTCTTCCTCCTCCATCCTCCTGATTCCCTCTCTCTCACTTCAAAGGCAGTATTGGATCTCAGAACTCTTCTCCATTGGCTGAAACTCAGGTTTCCCATACAAATCAAATTTCATCGTCAACATCTTGGCACCGTCTATGGGCATCCATCTGCTTTCTGAAGTCCCTATTGTAGCCGAATCATGGCTAGAGGAAGAACGACTCGGAGTTCTACAGCTACAGCTTCTCAACACACCACTGCACCCGAAACTCATGATGCGTAAATGCCTGACCAATCCTGATTGGTACTCAAAAATATAGTTAAAGAATTAGCTAAGACTGTCAAGGTGCTTACCCAGGCACAAGCACAAAATGCTCAAAGACAAGAAGAAGTCATAGCTCAACTCCAACGGCTTCGTGAAGAAGCTCAGAGAGAAGTCCGTGACGATCACGACAGCCAATGATTGGGGGGCTTGCAGCGAGCAGAAAGCTCGATCCCTCAACGTGAAAATCAACATCCAGTAATTAAAGAGGTTTTCCAAAGGCTAAAACTACTGGAGGAGCATCTGCAACCTCAAAACAATCAGCCTCACCATGAGAAAACCTCACCGTTTCCTGCAGAGATCGAGAAGCAACTTCTTCCACAAAAACTCAAAGTGCCCGCTATCCTGTTGTATGACGGGGACAGTGATCCAAGCAACCATCTGGATGTGTTCAATACCCAAATGGACCTCCAGACTATCAATCACCTTGCTATGATTTTCCAGCATAGGGATGAGTTGCTTAAAGACTACTTAGCCCGGTTCCAGCACGAGGCCAACTTCGTAGAAAATCCCTCAGAGGAAAGTGTTCTGACTACCATCTTAGCGGGACTTCACAAAGATGGCAAGCTATACAGAAGCCTCTACAAGTGCCCCGCTCGAGACCTCACCGAATTTTACGATCAGGCGACCAAGCAGATAAGGTGGGAAGAAACCTTTAGAACAGAGGAACCCAAGCATAAGGCGAGCCACAGTGGTCCCATCGTGAGCAAAAAGAGAAGCAGCGAGAGTCATGATAGCCCCACTCCTCATCTCGCAAAGAAGGCAAAACCTTAGCGGCCTAAAGACCACTTCGAGAGCTATAGCATCCTATCAGATACCTGGACAGGATCTTTGCCGCGGAAAGGCATAGCGAGAATTTTGGGAACCCCCAGCCGTTAAGGTCATCCCCTAACTCCAAAGACCGAAACAAATTCTGTGCTTATCACAATGAGGCTGGACATACCACCTCAGAATGTTAGATGCTAAGAGATGCCATAGAAGACCTCATCAGAAAGGGCCGATTACAGGATTATGTGATAAGGCCATCAAGATAGCGCGCTCAGCAAGCTCAGCGAGTTATCACCCAAGAGCCTGAGCCCTCCGTTAGGACCATATTCTAAATCCTATATCCTCTCGATGGTGTCTGGCTATACCAATTGTTGCACACTGAATCAATAAATATTGCCGATTAGCTAAAGCATTATGTAAACAAAAGTCTCCTCTTCATTTAGAACTCGCTACAGCGAATGATTTTCACCTCGCTATAGCACAAACAAACAAACTTGCTACAGTGAATGATAGCACAAACAAACAAACTTGCTACAGCAAATCATTTTCACCTCGCTATAGCACAAACAAACAAACTTGTTACAGCGAATGATTTTCACCTCGCTACAGCACAAACAAACAAACTTGCTACAGTGAATGGTTTTCACCTCGCTACAGTGCAAACTCCAAACAAAATCGAGGGTGAGACGGCCTTTGAGCCTACCTCATAATGCCCAGGGCTGAGACGACCCTTGAGCATACCTCGAGGCTTCAAAAACAAACTCAAACATAAACAAAACTGAGGGTGAGACGACCTTTGAGCCTACCTTGCAACGCCTGGGGGTGAGATGGCCCTTGAGCCTACCCCGAGGCTTCGAAAACAAACTTAAACATAAACAAAATTGAGGGTGAGACGGCCTTTGAGCCTACCTCGTAACGCCCGGGGGTGAGACGGCCCTTGAGCCTACCTCATGAATATCAAAATCAAAAACCTAGCAAATGGCTTTTCGCCTCACCCGCAGGGTCCCTAACAATTCTCATGCCGATAAATTCCTACAGCTTGCATGCGGGTGAGTTTCCCATGGCTCTCGCACGAATAAATTCCCATAGCTCTCATATGGATGTATCTCTCACATCTCAAATGAGATTTCTCGAGCACAACTCACTCATAACCTCACTCACAACAGATTGAGCAGTCAGAAAAATAAAGCATAGCTGATTGGCAAAAGTATTTCATTAATTATCAAAAGTGTACATACAAAAATGCGTGAAGCATTCATCACAATTTCTGAAAGGAGAAGAACTCATCCCGCATACAGACCTCAACAAGTGAGCTGACGGTGCATCAAGGGAAAAAGGCTGAAAGCCTACTATCCTTGCAAAGTGCAGCCAAAAGCCAGCTACCAGTCGTTGGGCTCGTAGAAGAGTAGCAGCCCCAGAGTTCCTCTACTTATTCCTCTGATACGTCCTCTTAAGCCAGATGCAAAGCAATTCAAAAAGTTATAAAAACTGGTTAGCTAGGTAGCAGCACCACAAGCGACGGCCAGAGGAGGTGGCCAGAAGATGCTGTGAGAACCCTATTGAGGCCCGCCAGGCTGATTCTATGCCGAAGCCATGTGCAACGGGCCATCCGCGTCTCCCGCCACCATGCAACAGGCCATCCATGTCTCATTAAGCTTCGCCGGAAGGCAAAGCACCGAAACGTGCAGGGGGTTCTTCAGTCTCCTCCATTAAGTTTCTTTGAGGCAAAAGAAAGAATACCCTAAGCTATAAATAGACCCGCTCAGCACTTTGGAGAATCCAGAGAAAATTTAATCTGATCTTCATCCAACGGCTCAAAGTAAGCGATAATACCACACCAACGGTCAAAAATGGCAAACAGGGGAAAGTATTGCCTAATGCAGAATGAAAAGACATTTGACACGACACTTCGGTCAAAGAAGGACACTGGCTGAAGATACAAATTAAGCCACGGAAACATGCAACTCCCGGTCCACGAAGCAAACCGAGAGTTGGGGGGCTTATGTTGTATACAAAAATTAGCCTCGTAAGGATGAGCCCCCGAGTGCAATAAGGACCAAATTCCACGCTACTATAAACAACAGCAGCAAAGTAATCCCGTGTGTCAAAGCCTTTCCTCGCTCGTCGCGTGACAGTGACCCTACGAGAAGGTTCGGACGCGCCCCGCAAAATAGTCCCCCACAAGGGATGGGCCAGCGAAGAAGTTGCCAGGCCAACTCCTCGGGTGATCGGCCATTTCACTTGAAGACTGCCCCTCGCTACAACGATGCCCGCCGCAGTAGAACCTGTAAGGCCTTCAAGTCATAAATCCCTTGCCCGGGGTACCAAGCGATAGACATAAGTCTACCGCCGAACTAGGAAGACAACTTGGCAGCCTACTTCCTGCAACAGCCAGAATGTAGCCACTTTATTGTCTTTTCTCATTTATACTTTGATGTAACACAACTGTAGCTAGAAATTAATACATGTAACCTCTCCTTCTTCTATAAATAGGCTCATATTGTTAGTAGGGGGAGGAGAGAGTAATCTTGTAAGTAGAAACTCTGCAAATTACTGAATATCAATAAAACTTCCACCGTGGACGTAGGGTCCGGTACCGCCCAGATTTGGCCGAACCATGTTAAACCAGTTGTCTTCTTCCTCCTTCGTCCTCCCGATTCCCTCTCTCTCACTTCAAAGGCAGTATTGGATCCCAGAACTCTTCTCCGTTGGCTGAAACTCGGGTTTCCCGTACAAACCAAATTTCACCGTCAACAACATGTAACTCTTGAAGAGCCTACTGCATTCACGCTAAGCTTGTCTATCTTCTGGAAGAGAGTATCTACCTTAGAGGATAGGTGGTCAGTTGCATCTATCTCATATTTTCTCATAGGTTTCTTTGATAAGGCGCGATCTACTGACCATGAGTAGTGGTTTTGAGCCATATCCTCAATGAGTGTCTATGCTTCATCAACAGTTTCATTCAGAAGTGCTCCTCTTGCAGTAGCATCTACTAATATGTGAGTATTATAGGTAGGTCCATTGTAGAAGGTATGGACTATCAACCACTTTTCTAATCCATGGTGGGGACACAGTCTTAAAAGTTCTTTAAATCACTCCCAAGCTTTATATAGTGATTCTGCATCTTTTTGAGCAAAGGTTGTAACCTGATTGTGTAGTTGGGCTATCTTGCTTGGGGGAAAATACTTAGCCAAGAAGACTTGTGATAGTTACTACCATGTTGTAATAAAGCCAGACGACAGCAAGTGTAACCATACTCTAGCCTTATCCCTTAGAGAAAAGGGAAATAGTCTCAACCTAATTGCAACTAGAGAAACTTCGTTCATCTTCAATGTATCGCAATATTCCAAGAGGATTGAAAAACGTAGATTTAGGTCTTTTGTAGGAGATCTTCCAAATTGATTATGCTACACCATCTGCAGAAGTGAAGGCTTTAGCTCAAAATTATTTACCTCCACAGTTGGTCTAACAATACTTAGGCTAATGCCATGGGTGTCAGGTGTAGTGAAGTCTTTCAGTGAGCGATTGTTTGGTTGCTCCATGGCTAGAGATGTTGATTGCTCTTGTTTCTTTTGTCTCCTCCTTATTTGAAGCGTCCTTTCAATCTCCAGATCAAATTGAACAAGATTTTTAGGAGCTCTTTGCATAAAAGGGAACATACACAAATAAAAAGAATGGGTAAAAGTAGCAAGAAAAGAGATAAGAAATAAAAAGAAAAGAAAAGATTTAGATTAGCTTTATTGCAAAGCACACTAATACTGACGTAGAGAGATCCCCGACAATGGTGCCAAAAACTTGATGTGTATTGTTTTATTTTGCAAGCACATGGCGTAGCTATAGTAGAGTCCGGTCGATAATGGTCGAATTCCACAGGAATCTTTATTATCAATTATCAGATGTTTGCAATGTAAGACGCCTAAATCAAATAAGAATAGCAAAAGTAATAGAGAAAAGGAATGAAAAGAACATTAAGCAAATAATAATTAAAATTCAATTCTTAAAGGCCTAGGATTGAGTTTTCACCACAGTTATGATATTTAATAATTAAATAAATCTTTTCCTATTATGATTACTTGATTAATTGAGGATGGTTTTAGCCTAAGTTAATTACTAGTCTCTTTCAATGTCTAATAATAGTATTTAAACTCACTCAATTGCCTACTTTCGTGGTTTAGATTAATTTAAACCCCTTAAGATCTGTACAAACCAAATCAAATCCTAAAGAAACTTAATCTACTTTCGTGATTAAAATCTCTGTATTCAACTATTAGTTTTCCGATGATAATTTTCTCCTTTCGATACTTCAACTATCTACCTAAGACATGATAAAACATTGGCCAAATACTTTATTAAGAACATTGTGGGCATCTTTTAGGGTCCAAACCCAGCTCCTTTTAAATTGATTTAGTTTCTTTTTCATAGCTAGAGTCCAGTTTTCATCTTTTAGGGCCTCTACAGTGTTTTTAGGCTTAAACAATGAAACAAATGCAAAAAAAAATTGCATAAAGTTTTCAGATTGCTACATGTTACCCCTCTTGATGCATCTCTTATTATGAGTTCTGTAGGGTGATTTTCCATAAACTTCCAAGTTTTTGGTGGAGAGCAGGCTGGTGTGATATCCATGATGATAGAATCAACATCCCCTCTTAGTTTTGTAGCATGTATCTTCAAGTCATCTTGCTGAGTTCCTGGAATTGATGCACAAGTCCACTAGTGTTACTAATCTTCTTCCACATCTGATTTGTAATTACTCAGAGTAGACTCATCAAAAACTACATGCACAGATTCTTCAATTTTAAAGGTCTTTTTATTGCAAACTCTATAAGCCTTGCTAGGTGAAGAATGACCAATAAAGTTTCCTTTATTAGATTTGGGATCAAATTTATCTAAGTTATCTTTATCATTATTGTAAATATAGCATTTATAGTCAAAGACATGAAAATAAAAAATATTAGGCTTCCTTCCAAAATATAACTCATAGGGTTTTTTTATTTAAAATAAACCTTGAAAGTACTCTATTCATTATATAGCATGTAGTGCTGACTGCCTCTGCCTAAAAGGACTTTGGAAAGGTGTTGTCATTTAACATGGTTCATGCCATTTCACCTAAGCATCCATTTTTTCTTTCAATAACAACATTCTATTGTGGTGTTCTAGGTGTTGAAAAATTGTGTTTTACACCATGCATCTCACAAAAACTAGTGAAATCCTTATTTCAAACTCTTTGGCATGGTCACTTCTAATGGAAATAATTGAACATGCTCTCTCATTTTGAATTACATTTTCAAGTCTTTTAAAGGCTTGAAATGCATCATTTTTGTGGGATAAAAAGACAGTACAAGTAAATCTGGAAAAGTCATCCACAATCACAAATACGTAGGAGTTATCTACATGACTTTTGATTCTAGATGGAAGAATTAAATCCATATGAAGTAAATCAAGGAGTTTTGATGTTGAAACTACATTTTTAGATTTAAAAGAGGATTTCACCTATTTTCCTCTTTGATAAGCATTGCAAATTTTGTCTTTGACGTAATGCAATTTAGGTAAACCATATACCAATTCTTTCTTAGACAATTTTCCAATTAATTCCATGTTCATATGGCCTAATCTCTTATGCCAAATCCAAGTATCATCATGAAAGCTAACTAGGCATGTTGA
>JANHAO010028824.1:0-10508 GCA_026873985.1 Saraca asoca
GATTTTGGGAGAGGGGTTCGGCCACTGAGGGTTTGCCTTCTGAAAAATTTTGAAATTTCCCCTTTTGGTTGAGCCCGTTCTAACACCTCTGCCATCCTTCTTCCTCTTCACCACCTTCATCATCTTCTAGTCTGTACTCCCTTCAGATCAAGAAACAACTTAGGGCACACGAACTACACACACCCGTTGATAGGAATTTAGGCTCCCCACATGAACCAAATTCTACCGTCAATATTTTCTACGAAAAAATCATAAAAAATTGTTCAATATAAATTTTTTATGATAATTTGAATTATAAATTTATCAAGATATAAAAATAATTTAATATAATTTAAATTATTTTCATATTTATATGCATAAATTTATTTTTATGAGATAATTTAATTTTTTTATTATTATATAATTTCAGTTCAACCTTAATCAAATTATTAAATCTTGAATGTTGGCTGGATTCATTCAATAACTGATCTTTTTTTAAAAAAAAATATTAATTGAAATAGTCTTTTAATTGAGGCCTATGTTGTACAGATATCGACAAGTAAACACGCAGACATGCGAACACAGACACGAGGATACGATATTTTTAGAAGTATCAATACTATTTTTACATGGTAAATAAAGTGTCAGTGTCGATAAGTATCAAAAATAAAAATATTTTTGACACACAGATATGACTGTTATATGAAGTGTCAGTGCATCGAAGATTGAGGCAAGAGGCCACGTCTCTTATTTCACTTTCTTTTGACTTTTCAACTTTGTTTTAAGGGAGCCAGAAAGACAGAGACTTGTATCTGCTGCCTTCGCAACTAGAGAGGCCTCCATGGATTCGGCCTATCATCAAGTTGAACCTCCGATAAAGTGTATGTGCATTAAATGCAAACACGTGTTTGCATTTAATGCAAATAAGGAGAAACTCTTCCGGACTCAAACGTGATATTTATTCTTATTCTCCACGATAACAACAAAAGGAAAAATAAAAAAAAAATAGCTTTAATTTTTATGGCTGAATTTTTATTCTTTAAAAATTTGAAATTAAAGTCTTAAATTATAAAAATATAAATTTTAAAATTAATATTCATCATCTACTTTAATTATCAATTTTGTTAAATTATATAATTTTTTATAAATTTTTTAAATATAAATTATAATATTATTATATATTAATTTACTACGTTATTTTTTCATATATATAATTTTTATGTTACATGATTAGCAAAAATTAAATTAACTATAAAAAGTTAATTAAATAATAAAAATGAATTCAAAATTATATATAAAAAAAGTGATGTGATAAATTAAAATATAATAATATTATGATTTTTATTTAAAAAAAATTATAAAAAAACATGTAATTTATTAAATAAATAATTAAATGTATCATGAATATTAATTTCAAGATTTTATATTATTTAAAACTTTGATTTTAAATTTTTAAAATTGAAGAGGATAAAATTTAATTACCTAAAATTGAAGATTATTATATTTTTATTTTTACATTTTCCCATAACAAAATAGTGAATCATTTGTCAGATTCATTGTAATTAATAACCAACTCCAACTCACTTGGGTAGGTTCAACTACTTGTCACTCACTTCTGCCAATAATTAATATATTATCACTTTTTTCTCATTGCATTAATTATTTTTTTAAATTTAAATGTAAATAAATAAAATTTAAATATAAATCTTAAAATAAAATTAGTACTCTCAAGAGAAATATTCAATTTTTAAAAAGTTTGAAATGCTTGAAGATTTTTAGCATTGCAATATAAAGCTTAATAATCATTTGGTTCACACAAAAAATAAATTTTTACAAAAAGTTAGACTTTCTGAAAAATCAGTTTATGTGTATATTTTTTGAAAAATGCTGAAAGTCGTTTAGTTAGTACTAAGGAAGTAAAATTTCCTATGAAATAATTTTTTACGTGGTGTTTGATTCATTTATAAACTTTCTAAGAAGTATTATTAAAATGACTAAAATATCTTAAAATTATGCTCTTCTTTCAAGACATAGGATAAATTTTTAAAATGATACTCTTGTCATTATTTAAATTTTATAATGATAATTTTTTTTATTTTATTAAAAACACAAGAAGTAAAATTTATTTAGGGGGTTAGGTAAGTAGTGAAAAGTAGAATTTTTAAAAAATATAAATTTTCTAATTTTTGAGTTAGTGAACATTTAAACAATCCAAAAATATCTACTTTTTGAGAAATTATATTTTTTATGAAAATTTATGTGAACCAAAATGACTTTTTAGTTGTACATGTGTAGCCCCTTGAAATAAAGTATTGATGTCAAGATAAACTTGTTTCATTCATCCGTCGAACAATTATTTTATTTATTAATTAAAATAAAAAAGTCATGTTACCAATAAAAATTCAAGATTATAACCTAAATAATTATATTCAAAAGTATATGAAGCTAAGAAAAGGGAATTAAATAAAATTAGTTTCAACAAATTAATAGTGTTGAGTTAAGTTGGTTTAGAAGAGCTAGATTCCCATAATTATAGCTTCGGTAATGTTTTATTACATATTTTAAGATTATATAGTTTTTGATAAAAGTGTTAAAATAAACAACTTTATATAGTAAATTTGTTTTATGAAAGATTACATTTATGTATAAATTTTACATATAATAAATATATAAAAAATACAAGTCATTGATAAAATTTACATCACAATTTTTTTAATTCATTTTTATAGAAATGTTACCACTATATCGGAATAGTTGCAAGAACATGTACCGTACGAGTTTCTTCTAGTACTTGTTGAAACATGATCTTCATTACCAAGTCTTTTGAAGGAAAAATTTTAATTACAATAATGTATTTAAAAAAATGAAAAAAAGATATAAAAGATTTAGTGCAGTTTTTTAAAAATAAAACTTATAACTAGAAGTTAATTAGTCATAATAGTTGAAACAATAAATCTTAACTAATATTTATAATTGGAGGTGAGAATACCATACTTTTAGTAAAATATATAAGTTTTACAATGAGATTTAATTTTTTACGAGAGGATATAATTAAGAGTAGAAATGAAAAAATATGAGACATAGATAACATTATAGCACACTGCAGTCGAAATAAAGTGGCCCTAGGTTAGCTTCTACTTTTATGAAAGAAATTATTTAAGATTACATGGAGGGTAATATATTAAGTTAAATTATTCTATCCGTATATCTTATATAGTTTCACTTAAATTTTAAAAAAAATTTAATTAAATTTTTATAATTTTAAAATTTTAAATTATATTCTTATACTTATTTGTTATTTTTTAATTAAATATTTTTAATTTTTTATCATTTTTCTATTAAATTCTATAATTAATTGACATACATAAATAATAATTTATAATCGAGAAACATATAATCTATCATTTCTTTATAAAAATAAAATAATTTTATAAATTATTATAATTTTTTTTACATTTAAAATATAAATATTAATGATATAAAAACATTTTATCAATGGTGGTTAAATTCCGTGAATAAAATGATACCTTTGTATATCCATAGTGATGAGATTTAATGAAAAAAGTGAAGAGAAATATTTAATTATAAGTAAAATCCCTCAACTAAAATAATCGTACTCTATTTTCACTTTTAGTCCACACAAAAACGCCCAAAAAGGAAAGCTCCTCCATCTATGTATACCCAATATATATAGAGTAGTGCAAGCTCCCAACCCTCAAACACTAACCGAGCGAGTACTACAAAAGAGAGCATAGAAACCCTAGTTTTAAAGTTACAACCATGGCAAGCATCAAAATCATATCAACGAGTACAATCCGAGCTGCCAATCACAACAATGGCAAATCCCCTCAGAAAATCGAGTTAAATGCATGGGATATCCAATTTCTCCCATTTGGTCCCATTCAACAAGGTCTTCTATTCGACAATCCCAAATTGAAGATAGAAATTATAATCAAATACATTAAGATGACTCTTTCCTCCACGCTAGACTTCTTTCCTCCCTTGGCCGGCCGCCTCGAAATAATCCGCGGCGGCGCTGACAATACGGCCTCGGTTTTCATAAATTGCAACAACGAAGGAGCGCTACTTGTCCATGCCAAAGCGGAGAACACAACTGTTGCTGATATCCTTGAAACTCCATATGTTCCTCGAATTGTTCACTCGTTCTTTTCACTAAATGGTGTTTCAAACTTCGAAGGCTTATCGAAGCCATTGCTTGCTGTGCAAGTCAATGAGCTTGTCGATGGCATCTTTTTCGGCTGCACCATTAACCATGTTGTTGCTGATGGTCCTTCATTGTACCATTTCTTCGATTCGTGGTCCGAAGTCATACGAGGTCTCGACAACTTGTCAAAGCCTCCAGTGTTTGAACGTTGGTTTCCTGACGGAATTATTGCCCGTCCCTTATGCTTTCCTTTCGTAGTGGAGAACAAAGATTTTGATGGGAATGTTTCTCATCCAATAATACCTCCAGAGAGGGTTTTTCACTTTACCAAGGGAAAAATTGAAGAACTCAAAGCAAAAGCCAATGCAGAAGCGGCTTGCAGTGTTGAAATATCTTCCCTGCAAGCACTTTTAACTCATATTTGGCGGTCTGTAATCCGGAGTCGATTTCTTGATCCTGAAGAAGAGGTTAACTACAGTTTGGTCATAGATATACGACCCAGAATGCGCTCATCAGTGCCGGAGAACTATTTTGCAAATGCTTTGCAGGTAGGCACCATAATCTCTAAAACATGAACATTGTCATGCTCAGGTGACACAATGACTTGGACATTCATCCATGGCTTTGGTTTTAAATTCCAGTTGCAGTGATTACATTATGAAAATCATTATTGTTAGAAATGTGATCCCGATAATGCAAAATTGTTGTTGTGAATACTGGTGCAATCACAATATTGAAGACTGCAATTTAAAAACCATGGATGCCTGGGTTAAAGTAAGGTTTTAAAATATAGTATGCAGCTGTAACATGTTATCGCCTCAAACTCTGCGATCATAATATTTTTATAATTTTATTTTACAATGATCTAACTTTTTTACAATTTTACTAATTGTATTGTAGTCACAATTACAATTTAGAATAACATTTTAAAGTTTATTGACACATACATGAAAAATATATAAGTATTTTATATAATCCTAAAAAGTCGGCCTTCTTTTGCAGCATAGTGACATCAATTTTGTCTTTGTTAATATAGGTTTAATAAAAAGAAATAACACATCATTTAACACACTGTATTAACTATGTGTAGTATTTTATATAATCATGAATTTTGTCTTTGTTAATATAAGTTTTCCTCTTCTGATAATATAGGTTTAAACTGAAAACAGTGTGTGTTAAATGATGTGTTATTTCTTTTGTCATTTAAAAATATATAAATTTTTTTATGATAACATGTGGAAAAAAAACCATATTTAATACATGTTTTAGCATGATTAGAAAATATTTAAAAACTTTCAAATATTAGAATTAGCATATAATTTTATTTTTAACACTAACTATTCTCGGTTGCAATGTCGTACTAGCATCAACATCACACAGCTTATTTTTTGAATTATCAAATGCAGGTGGGCACCGTAACTATGAAAGCTGGAGAGCTGCTAGAAGGAGGTCTTGGGCGGGCCGCTGAGAAGATGAACAAGATGATTTCTTTGCACGTAGAAGAGAAAATGAAGAGTGACTTCGAGTCATGGGTCAAGAAGCCAAGACTATTCACTGCGAGTGAAATGGCCGGCAATTCTTTGATCACCAGTAGTTCTCCAAGGTTCGAATTATACCGTTATGATTTCGGTTGGGGAAAGCCTCTGGCTATCCGATGTGGGCCTTCGAATAAAAGTCATGGAAAGCTAACTGTCTTTGGGGGCGCAGAAGAAGGAAGTGTTGATGTTGAAGTTTGCCTTCCAATGGAGATATTGGAGGCAATGGGAAATGATTCTGAGTTTATGGGTTTTGTTTCCAATGTCAATTTATGATCCAAACTCATGAAAACTACACCGTGGTGTCCTCAGTTCAGGTAATTTATTATTGGCCATAACGTGATATATATTTCACATTAACTTTGAATGAAATGTCATCAATTATTCCGATGATTTTAAATCACTTTTCCCAGTTGTAATATTGCCTGATATATTACACTTAGCTTCAGTTTTAGCATCATAATTTTTTTATATTTTGTTTTATAACAATCATATTTTATATCATATATCTGTAATTATACGCCTAGCTTCAGTTTTAGCATCATAATTTTTTTGACATTTTATTTTATAACAATTATATTTATATTATATATCTGTAATTATATTCTTCGTAATATAGCAAAATATTATACGATAGATAAAAATAAAATTATTTCATGCGTTGCTTGTGTAGATCCAAAATGGATAACTGAAATTAAAATTCAAAATGTAACAATTTTTGTACGTGTTTTTGGTTTTTCTAACTTAAAAAAGTTTCATTTTTATGAATGCAGGTGGACTGGTTGAGTAGGTCTTCTCTTTGCTATCTATGGAAGCTCGAAGTTCTGTTTGTTTGCTTAAAATTTTCTGTTTGTTTTACGATGTTGTCTATTTTCACTTTCCAGCCATATTTTGTATTGTGTTTGTTTTAATGGTTGCTAATGTAATTTCAAAGTTTTATAATAATAAAATCTAATTAGAGTATGATGGTCTAAGATATTAGTTTGTGAAAATAAATGGATCTTATCCTTTTTCCTCTTGGAAAAGTTGTATATACCTTTATCAAATTCAATACTACTTTTAATAGAGTGTGTAGAAAATTGATATCCAGAAAATATAAAGAAGATGAAAATTAAAGATTTGCAGCAAAAGTAATCAAGATATAAGTAGGAAAAGAAAATTAAAGACACAAGTTTTTAAAGTGGTTCAACTTGAATTGAAATCGCAATTCAAATCTATTCCACTTGATCTTTCTCAACTGAAAGATCTTTCAAATTGAAAACAAAATTATCAGGATTGATAGGCTCTTGAAAAATTATTAGGATTGATAGGCTCCTGAAATGTCAGTCTTTACAATCAACACACAAGAAATTTATAGACTTCTTTCTAATCTAGAAGAATAACAACAATCTCTTCTAAATCTCTACAGATTTCTAACACCTAGAAATCTCAAATAAACGAAATTGAATAAGAAAAGAAGTGAAATTACAATACCAGAGTTTGAGATGAATATCTCAAGCAAACTATAATAACCTCAGGTGAACCTTGATCAGAAAACTTAAGAAAAATCTTAGAAATATTAATGAGATAGAGAGAAAATCGCATTCTACTCTTACTCAAACTTTTTCGCACTGAAATCTAAAGAAAAACTATGAAGGATTGTTTATATATTGAAGGCAGTTAGGGTTGAATAAGTACTGCAACCGTATATAACAGAATAACTGATTTTTAATTATTACATCGATTAACACATCGATTATAGTCTATTATTACTAACTCATTGATGTGGTAATTAAAGTGCAGTATTTTACTTACAGCCATAACATCGATTATTATATTGGAGTACCCATTTTTCAAAATCTTCGATAAAAAATATTTTCTTCATGTATCGATGTTACATCGATTATGATATGAACTTTTCACAAGTTCTTCAATACATTGATGTGTACGTCGATTCATGACATAAAAAATAGTTTTATAAAATCTCATTTTTCTTTAAGTGATTCTTTCTATCTTATTAATTAATTAATAGTTCTGAATCAAATATCATCTGACCTTATTTATAAAAGATCCTATTGAAACAAAGTAAATTCTAAAATTAATCTTAAATCTTTTGAGACTTGAATCAAATATCTTTAAATCTGTAAAATAACAAATCAAAAAATACTAAAATATATTATTAGATAAATTCATTTTTCAATATTAAAACTAAAAAAAATATGTAACTTAGAATGATATAGGCTAATATAGTATCATATTCTTTGTTGGTAAAAAAAAAAATCGAGGAGATTCATTTTATAAATAGGAATTTATTTTTTTATTTGAAATCATAAAAAAAGGAATTCAATTATTTAGAATCAAATTCACGTATAAAATTATTTATGAATTTAATTATAAATTAATTGAATTTTATTTTTTTTATTCCAAATAAAGGGTTGAATGGTCTTTTTAATATTCAATTTTTTAAACTCCTTGTCAATATGTTTCAACTTTAAAGCATAGTTCCACTATTAAATTAATTTTTAATAGAATATGTATTTGGTCATGATTAATTATCTGATTGTTAAAAAATACAAAATATCTAAACATTTGACTCAAATGATTCCCGTCACCCGTCAAGTTAACAAATTAATTATCGCAGGTGGAGACACTAACCAACCAATCTGACATATTAATTATCCTACATCGACGCACTAAATGCTGATGTTAACAGCCAAGTGTAAAGCTGTACCAGATATGTTGGTAGAGTCTTGATGGAGGGTGGAAATGATCGGACGACGGGACATTCTGCTACTTTTCATCTAATTTAGTTTAATTTATTTATCTAACTCAAATCGACATTAACAAATAGATCCATTTGAATAAGTAGTTGAAATTTATTTTATATATACATTAATTGATGTATTTATATAATATATATAATATTTTAATATATATGTATATATGTAACTAAATTATAAGTTTATTTTAGATTCTTGATACCTCAAATGCATTTATTTAAAAGACTTGTGTATATAAGTAAATTTAAATAAATTTACGGATTATACTTTTTTAATAAATTAGATCAAGTCAAATTTTAACTTAACAAGTCATACTTATCCCTATATTTTATAAAATAGGTTTAGGTTATTTAAGATAAAATTTATCTCCACTTAACCAATGTTGACCCCTAGTGTTAATATTATAAAGAATTGTGTGTAGGATATGAATCCCTTAACTTTTTTAAGAGATTGAATGTAAACTTAAAAACAAAATACAGAAAATGTTTTGATGAATTTTGTATAAAAACTATAAATTTGTTTAAATTTTAATGATGCTTTCCTCTACTTAAAATTTTTAAAAAATAAATAAAATAAGAAATTAAAATCCTTGTGTGTAATGTGTCGACCAAGGAGAATAAAATACTTTGTATGTTTGTGTGGTGATGGATGGGCAAAAGGATTCAATGAAGATGGTTTATTTAGGTTGTTTGATTGGAAAGAAAAAAACCAGAGAAGAAAGTAAATTTTTAAATTTAACCTTTTCGCTTTTTTGTATTGAGAGAATTGAGGAAGAAAAGAAAATTTGAAAATAAAATTTGTGGTTATAATTTTTTAGTACTTACAAATTTTGAATTTTTTTCTTTATTTTCTCTTCTATTCATTTTTTTTTTCTTCTATTTTCTATCCATCAAGCATCCAAATAAAGCTAAGATGTTTAAGGGATGTAATAGAAAGAAAAGTCAAAGGAACCAGGAGAACCGACTCACTCACATGATAGATATTCTCTTTACTTAAAAAGTCAGTACTGAAAGGTGGAAGATTGGTCCCCCACCGAATCGACCAACACAAAGAGAAAGTCGCATGTGTGTTTAATGTGTTGACAAAGCAGATATGTCGTGTAAAGTACTTTACGAACAGAGACAAATACAAAACATTTACGTCCACGTGGGAGACAGAATAGAAAGGTTAAGGAATTTGCACGTTTTTTTATTATATTTTTGTCAAGTTGAAACAAATTTTTTATATGTAATAAAATTTAAAATTCTTTTATATATAATAAAATTTATAAAAAAATTTATATATATCTTTTTCTAAATATAACAATAAAATAATTAAAAAAAAAAGAAAGAACCCATATCTAAGTATAAAATTAGATGGATGGCTCTCCTTTTTATTTCTGGTCAAACTAAAAATTTAATGATAATAAATAATGTACGGATTCATTTGTGGCTTCAATAAAAGATAAAAAAAAAAAGATAACATGATAAAAATATGTAAATTTTATTTATTTATTTTGGACAGAAAAATAATTAAAATGGACAAGATTTTAATAAAGAATGAGCTAATTTTAATAATTTAAATCATATGTGAATCATGCCATATTACAGATGTATAAACTGTATTGTTGGCTTTTTTTTTTTCATAAAACACAATAATATGAATAATTCTTTCCTTATGTCCCAGAATAAATATGGAAATACTAAGAAATTTTTAATTATACTAAATATATTTTATACTATATAATTATTTTTTAGGATAAAACTTAGATAAAGTTCCTTACATGCTGGTGGTATTGTTCCCCAATCAAAATACACCATGTGTATTATTTTACACACATCAGTAGCCACCTCAGCGAACTGATCAAATGCAACCACGTCGCCAAAACGTTGCATTTTGGACGTTTTCTAGTCCAAAACAACATGCTGCATTTTGTCCGAGAAAGACGTTGCATTTTGGCTTCTCCCTCCATCTCCGATCGCTCACCCCTTGAAGCCGGATCCAGTGAACAAATGCAATGCAGATTTTGTCTCGAAACTGATGGTAAATGTCACTTTTATCTTCTTATATTTTGTTTTCATTTCCTGTTTA
>JANHAO010028825.1:0-10516 GCA_026873985.1 Saraca asoca
CATACACACATCTACTAATGCATATTCATATTTAATATTTAAAATAATTGATAAGATTTTGTACAATCAAATTAATTTATATTTATACATCAAATAATTAAGTGAAGAGGATTGTTCCCTCACCTTAAACTCTGAAATGCCTACTCGAAATTCTGTTAGGGAAATTGTTGAAATCCATATGTTATCGGGAATGTATCTAAAGCAAGATAACAGTAAAATTTTCCAATTTTATTAATTTTGCATTGTTACATTTTTACACAATTTTTCTTGATAATTAATTCTAGAATCGCTACAGAATAAATTTAATATTCTAGGAATGCTCACCACATCAAGAAGTACCAGTGGCCAGCTCATCGCCGGCTGGAGTACCGCTGGTGGTCAGAAACCATGGCTGGCTAAACCAGCTAGCTGAACAGAGGAGAGGAGAAGCTTCGATTGCCACTGGATTAATGGCCACGAGAACATGCCGGAGAGGGAGAAGTCGCTGCCCACAACGGCTCCAGTAAGAAGGAGGGGCGAACGTCGGTGAGGCTGAGGCCGAAACAAAAGGCCACCGGAGAAGCTTCATGGGAAGTCCAATGTGTGAGGAGGAAGGGAAAGTCGAGAAAGGAGGAGGTCGGCTATAGGACACCGTCCACTGGCCGGAAGCTGCAATTCAGCTGGATGAGAAAGGGAAAGTTGAGGGAGAGACGGAAAGAGAGAAGAAGAAAATGAATAAGTTGAAGAAACGGAGACAAGTCCCGTGAAGCTTCTGGAGAAGCTAAAAGAAAAAGGGGAAGCTGATCACTAGCTACCGGCTAGGCTGATATTGGCCAAATTTTCAATTTGGCCCCCTGAACTTTGCATTATTTCAGGACTTGCCCCACCGAAATTAAGACATTTCAATTTAGTTCCTAAAAACTTTTCAGTTTAGTCATTTTACCTTTTTTTTTTCTTATTATAAATTCTCAGGTGTTACAGTAGCCAATGATTCTCCCTTAATCAGTAATGAGTTTAGTTCTTACTTATTTATAACTTTTTAAGATAATATGCCAAATTTTGATATTTTAGAATAGTAGAAAGGACAAAGAACACAATATACTATACTTTTTCTTTTGAGTCGTGATATATTAATCCCTCCAATGTCCTCAGTGGCATTAGAAAGTGCATTTTCTCTTGACGAGCGAATTTTGGATGATAAATATCTTTTAATGAGTCACGAGAATTTATAAATGGTTGTTTGTTTAAAGAATTGGTATGATGCGAAAGATAGGCAATAAAACAATTTAAGAGAAAATGGATCATCATCTGGTGAAGATTGAAGAAGCCAAAAATTAAGAATAATAAAATATTCATATATTATACAGTTAGTTAGCAAAAAATTTATATCTATTTCATTTGTAAAGTTATTTGTCTTGATTCATTTTTTTTATTATTTTAATATTAGTTCTATTGAAAGTTAATATTAATAATAGTGTGTGTTCTCCTACTGAGAGTTATGAAATTCTCTCTTTCTTGGCTAGCGGAGTTTCTGCCTATATCACCTACCTCTTACAATGGTCTCTTCTCTTCTATTTATAGTGAGGGAGAGGGTTACAAATGTAATTTCTTTAATCAACAAAATGATAACCTTCACCGCTGATAGCATTAAATGTTTGCCATCGGACAATTAATGCTGGGCTAATCATTGTCAAATTTTCAGGGAGCTGATGTGTTTTGCCTGAGACTTGAGCTATCAAGTTTATTGGCATGTTTCAGATTGCTAACTGGACCTTGTACGGGTGTCTGCTAGTGGTGGGCTAAAGAGCAAGTCAGGGGCTGAGGTTCTAGGGCCATTACTTTCGCCCTCATTTGGTCATTTATCAGGAACTGGTCTTGTCTGGTGTGGACATAACTCTTTGCATCTTGGATCCCGTGACATGACAAGGCTTCGTGGCTTTCAATTTGGCATCTATAATCTCTTTCTGGTGGAGTTGGGTTCCACCCGGGGTCCTATCCTCGTTTGTCCACATTTGCCCCCTGGTCGTCTTGCTTGAGCCTTGTGTCCTAAGGATGTCCATAACATAAGCCCCTCAACTCTCAGCTCGCTTCGCGTGATGAGAGTTATGTCCTAACTTTCATTTTCGATTTCGAACTTGTTATGAGGATTGGTTCGTTGATCATCATGATTAGTCTTCTTGCATAATCATGTCACAATGGTTGTTAAAAATATGTTGCGAGAAGATCACTTATTATGACAACAAAATATTGAGCCGGTAGGCTTTGGTCAGGGAGTTCTCATTCAGAGGATATACGTGGTGTTGTCAATCGATCGTGTCCCTTTTTGTGGGGATCTCTCATTTGGTGAAAATCTTGCGAGGTCCTAAACCAGTGTCGCGCAAGAATTCTGTGCGGGGCGTGCACGTTACTTGGATGTGAGATAATTTCTCCACCCCGATCCCGCGCAAGAATTCTACGTAAATTCACGTATTACTTGGGCGCGAGATCATTGTTTAATTTCGACTTGTGCAAGAATTCTACATGTGGCTAACATATTACTTGGACACAAAGCCGTCCGTGTAAGAATTCTATACGAGGGCAAACATATTACTTGGATGCGGTTCATGCAAGAATTCTACGCATGGCTAGCGCATTACTTGGACGCGAGATCATTTATCGAGCCCTAGTCCCGCGTAAGAATTCTACGTAAATTCATGTATTATTTGGACGCGAGATCATTGTTTAATTTCGACTTGCACAAGAATTCTACATGTGGCTAACGTATTACTTGGACGCAAAGTCATCCACGCAAGAATTCTATACGGGGGCAAAGATATTACTTGGATGCAGTTCATGTAAGAGTTCTATGCATGGCTAGTGCATTACTTGGATGCAAGATCGTTTATCGAGCCCCCGACCCACGCAAGAATTCTGTGTGGCTAGCACATTACTTGAACACAAGGTCATTCCGCATAAGAATTCTATACGGGGTAGGCATATTACTTAAATGCGGCTCACGCAAGAATTCTATGCTCTCTGTGTATTACTTGAACGTGGGGTCATTTCTTTGCCCCTCGATCGTGCGATGATCATTGAGCTGCCCGATTCTTCTATTTTCTCTGTGGCTTTTTGTCTTTTCATGGCCGCGGGTAATTATGGTTTTTGGATTTTTGTGCATTTTTCTATCTCATCATTTACTAGCTTCCATTTTTTGCCAACCGTTGGATTATGGGTAACCAACAGCTCTTTTGATCTGATGGTCGAGCTTTTTCTCTTCTTTATATATATATATATATACCAGGAGAGCTCTCTTACTCCCTCCCATTCAGTCATTCAAAATTTCTTAATCACAACTTTCTCTTATTCTCGACATGTTTGCCTAACTTCGGAGTTACCTGCTTGCTCCAGTTCCTTTCCGGTCTTCATCCTTGATTCCGGGGCTTTTCTTGCTAGAGTCACAACTGCATTTTAACTGGTCTTCCCTTCTCAAAGAAACTACGATATGTCTCCTTTTATTTTTCTATCATCAGATTATTGGGACTCTTTTCTTTCGTTAGCTGATAGAGGATAGGTTCATCTATTAGTTTATTTCTTTGCGCTTCTAGCCTGCTTGGTTCAGTAAGGTCGGCTTGTTAGTTGTTCCTAGGGTCGCTAGATGTTTTCTGCTGGGTTTTGTCATTATATAGCCTTGGACCATCCTCTTTTCTATCTTTTCCCTCCCCAAAGTGGTTTGGGTTGTTGTCGTGGTGGCTCGGGTTGTGCATGGCATATGATCTATAAGGGTCCTAGGCTTTTTAGTTTTGGGATGGCTTGCTCGCAGCGGCCTAACCAGCTTTCTTCCTTTGTAGATGGAAGCAGGTCATGTGCAACGCCGTCACCTAATAGGGGAGGATGATGAGGAGATGGAAATGAGTTTAGAGGTGACAACGATGCAATGTACTAACGATATGACATCTAGCAGGTGGGGTGAGGTTTTGACATTCGTGGCTCATCAAGAGCCTTCAGGTGTTGCAACAAGAGAACTTCACGATCGTTTCATATTTAGTTTTTATGCTTCTATGATGCGATTGCGGGACGTTCAGCTCGCTGTTCACTCCTATCAGGTGCCTAAAGGATGTAGTGCCATGGTTCCGGTGGCAGATGATTACGCTGTACATCCCCCTAGAGGTTTTATTGCTATGAGTTTGCCACATTTTACGACTAGTTTTAGGTTCCCCATCCCTCCTTTTGTCATTGATTTTTTGAATAAAGTAAAACTCAGCCTGTTCCAACTGACCCCTAACTCATGTGCCTCACTGATCTCCTTTGCTCTGATCCATCTGGGTAATTGCCTACCACTGCCATCCCCCGAGACATTATGCTATCTTTATGACCTCAGGTGTTCAAACTCGCCAGACGGGTTATATTATCTTACGGCTAAGAGGATGCCATTCAAAGATATCTTACCGAAGGGTGCCACGATAGGCAAGTCCAACGTAGGGCCTTACAAATTTTGTTGGTTTTACGTATCCTACCCTTCGCTATGATATCTTAAAAATTTTGATTTCGTTCTTTCTCCAGGTAAGCTTGCTGATAACAATCACATATAGCGATACATTTTTTGTTATGTTCGTTCCTCGTCTTGAATTCCTATCTTCACTGACCACCTCCCTTCTCTTTTTTTCTTTTTTTTTTACAGTTTGGACTGATAAGAATCCCTCCTTGGGGACCAAGGGGCTCGAGGTTTTGGACGGTTTTAGATTGGCGAGCAATCTCGAGAGTGACTTTCGATTTAATGAATCTTGACTTTGCTCATACAGATTTGCACCTCCCTTGAACACTGAGGTTACAAAGGAAAGTAGGATTCAGTGGGTGTCGAAAGTTAGACCTGCCAATTTTGATGATTATGATAGCTTTATGGACCTTATCCTGAAGGCTCCACCATCTCGCGATGCGAAGCGTCACTTTCCAACCTCCCGAGATTGATCTGCCTCCTCTTTCTGCTAGCCCAGTTCCTGCCCCTGGTGACACAAATCTGGATATCATTGTGCTGCCACCACTACTCGTAGCTGCTCCTCTAGAGACGACATCGCCATTACAATCTGAGGCAGCGGTCGTTGCTGATACCCTCATTTCGCCTAGTCCTCTTCCCAAGAGAAGAAAGGTAGACAAGGACAAAAGGAAAGCATCTTCTCACAATGGTGACGGTGAACCCATTCTCTATCTGGCGGAAGCTGGTTCCCTGATCGAAGAGTATGCCCTGACCTTAGTTCAGAGCATGAGTATGATCCTAGGGTCGAAGCAAAAGGTCAGGGTACTAGAGGCTAAGGATTGTACCATAGGGAGACTCACAGGGTACGCTGCTCGCCATGGTCTCATGGTAGTGTTTAGTTATTGTTTTCAATATTGACAGCTATTTTGCAGTTTATGGCTTATGCATTTCTCCCTCCTTTCTCTCTTTTTTATTCTGTAGAATGTCTTGACATTGTTAAAGATTGACTAGTTGGCACGAGCCCAAGAGGATAAGGAATCCTCGCTTGCGGCTTCTATTGCCGAAAATCAAGAGTTGTGCAAGAAAATCAAAGAGGTAGAGACCAAGCTTGCGGACGAGGTGCAACATCGCAAAGTCGCTAAAGAGATGTTCGGGCATATTTCAATTGACTTGAAGAAGGCTAGAATAGAATTAGAGGAGGTAAACAAATGTCTACAGATAGCCAAAGAGGCTATTAAGAATGTAATACAATGAGCAGATTCTTCAAGTCGTAGGGTTGAAACTGTTGAGAAGGAGCTGGGTGAGGTGAGAAAAGAGCTTCGACTTGCTAAGGCAGAGATGTCTTCGCGGGTGGCAGTTGCTGCTAGGGAGTCAAGGCAACAAACTTATGAGGCCTTCTTCTTCACCTTATGGGAAAAACATTTGGAGATGGACTTCTCCTTTTTTAGACCACAGCCCGTGGAGGTCGTTGAATCTTTTAAGAGGGATGCCATCGAGACCAGTTCTCTAGGTGAGGAGCGGGGTGCCGAGATAGAAGCTCCTAGTGAGGAGGTCACTGCTCCATTCACCAAGGTTCCCGATGCCCCTGAAAATCTTGCACCTTAAAATGGGTCCTTCCCCCTCCCCTATCCCATTTTTTTTTTTGGCCTGTAACTTATTGGTATGATGGTTTCTACATATAAAGTTCCATATTTTGATAATTCAAATATACCATCTTTATCTTTCAACCTTACAAACTTATGTTGAATGTTCCCTTGTGACACTCTGGGTTTTCTAATCGCTATTTCTTACATATGTCTCGAGAGAGATCTAAATTTTTATACAGCTGTTCTTTTGACTCTTATTGGCAATACCGATGTAAGTGCTTTGCGTTCCAAGTACGGGGGAATTCTCTTCCGCTCAGGTCCGCTAGGTGGTAGGCTCCATTACTGATAGCTCTTTTTATTAAGTATGAACCTTCGCAATTTGGTCCTAGAGTCCCTTCGCTAGGCTTGCGGGGCCCAGGTAAGACAAGGCATAAAACTAGGTCACATGGTTTGAACCTTCGGGGTCGTACTTTTCGATTATAATATCTTGCAATGCGCTATTGATTTGTGGCAATTTTGAGACTAGCCTTGTCTCTTGCTTCCGCTACCAAGTCCAGACTCGCAGCGAGCAGTTCATCATTGTCCTTTTGGTTGAAGGCAATCCTCCGTTGTGTCGCGACTTCGAGTTTCGTGGGTATCACTGCTTCGTACCCATAGACCGTTGGGAAGGTGGTTTCTCCCGTGGAGTTGCCGGGAGTCATCCTGTATGCCCATAGTACCGTCTATAACTCATTAGCCCATGCCCCCTTTCTAGCCTCTAGTCTAGTCTTGAAGATCTTTTTTATGATTTTATTGATGGCTTCTACTTGCCCATTACTCTGTGCGTGATCTACAGACATAAAACTCTTGACAATTTTGAATTTGTTGCAAAACCCAACGAATTGTTTGCTTGTAAATTGGGTCCCATTATCTGTGACGATCTGCTGAGGGACCCCATACCTATAGATGATGTAAATCTAGACAAACTCAGAATCTTTGAAAATGAAATTTTAGTGAGCTCCTTTGATTCATCCTATTTTGTGAAGTAATTCACAGCCACGATTGCATATTTGCAATTGCCTCGTTCCTTTGGGAGTGGCCCAATCAAATCGATTCCCCATATAGTGAACGGCCACGGGCTCGTCATCTGCTTCAGGTAGGCTGGCGGAACTTAGGGGACCTTTGTGAATCTCTGACACTTGTCACATTTTCTGACAAGGTTCATCGCATCTCATTCCATGGTTGGCCAATAGAAGCCCTGTTGAGAGGCTTTTTATGGCAATGAAATCCCCCCAGTGTGGTTTCCGCAATGCCCGGCATGGATTCCTTCTAAAATGACATCACAATCCTTTCCATCGATGCACCTCAAGAGTGGGGTTGAGAATCCTCTTTTGTAAAGGACGTTGTTGCAAATGCAATATCTGGCTGTGCGTATCCGCAGGCGTCGTGCCGTAGGCTTATCTTCTGGCAGGACTTCGTCCTTTAGATAATTAATGATGGGATTCATCCAGGAGCCAGGCCATTCCATAATTATTGTAACTTCACCCTGTTATTTAATGCTTAGGGATGAAAGGATCTCAACAGGGATCAACTTCATGAGATTTGGGTCGTCTATAGTGGACAATCGAGCTAGGGTGTCGGCATGAGTGTTTCTCTTTCACAGAATTTGGGTAATTTCGAATCGCTGAAAGGATCCTGGCAACTCTCGGGCCTTTTGGAGATACATTGCCATTCTTTGCTCGCGGGCTTGGTACTCGCCCTTTATTTGGTAGACGATGAGCTATGAGTCACTAAATATCTTCAGTTTTTTCGCCTGTACTGCCCTAGCCAATCATAAACCTGCCAATAGAGCTTTGTACTCTGCTTTGTTGTTTGTAGCTTGGAACTCAAATCTTAAGGTGCTAAATATTCTATGCCCTTTCATACTAACAAGAAGTATTCCCGTGCCGGACCTTTTGTCATTGGATGACCCATCAATGAATAGCTCCTAGCATGGGGCCTCGAAAACCTCCACTTCTTCCCTTGCGGGTCTCGTGAATTTGGAGAAGAAGTCAGCCAGCACCTGCCCCTTTATTGCTGTTCGGGGCTTATACTCAATGTCAAATTGAGTGAGTTCTATTGCCTATTTAAGTGATCGTTTGAAGGCATCGGTCTTTTACTAGCTCTGCCTCAAGGGATATTATGTGAGAACTCTTATGCTATGGGCATGAAAATAGGGCCGCAAGCTTCTCGAAGCTACGACCAAACAATAGGTGAGTTTTTCCATAGGTGAATACCTTGCTTCTACATCAACTAACCTCTTGCTTATGTAATAGATGGGAAGCTGAATGGCCCCTTCTTCCTGTGTTAGTGCTGCGCTCAGGGTGTGCCGCAATACTCCGAGGTAGATGGTCAATCTTTCACCTTCTTTTGGTTTGGAAAGGAGGGGCGCTCGACCGAGGTAATCTTTTAGCTCCTAGAACGTGACTTTGCACTCCTTGGTCCATTCGAATCTTTTTGCCTTTTTGAGGATGTCAAAGAAGGGGACACATTTATTGGTGGCTTTCAAAATGAACCAGCTTAAGGCAGCAACTTGCCCATTTAGGCTTTGGATGTCTTTGGGGCTAGTAAGGGAACGCATGTCAAAGAGATCTTTGATCTTCTCTAGGTTGGCTTCAATCCATCAATTATTGACTATGAAGCCAAGGAATTTACTCGAGGCTACATCAAATGCGCACTTAAGAGGATTCAACTTCATCCGATACTTTCTTAGGATTTGAAACATTTCATCCAAGTCACAGACGTGATTGACGAGCTATTTAGACTTTACAAGAATGTCGTCCACATAAACCTCAATCATTTTGCCAATTTCTTCTTGGAACATTTTATTCGCTAATCACTGGTAGGTCACCCCCTCATTTTTGAGTCCGAATGGCATCACTTTATAGTAGTAAAGTCCGCAGTCAGTGATAAATGAGGTATGTTCTTCATCCTGCGCGGCCATCAGGATTTGGTTATACCCTAAGTAGGCATCCATGAAGCTGAGGAGTTCATGACCTGTAGTCGCATCGACAAGTTGGTCCATCCTTGGTAGAGGGAAACTTTCTTTCAGACATGCCCGATTAAGGTCCGTGAAATCAGCACATGTTTTTCATTTCCCATTATTTTTCTTGATGAGGATAGGATTGGCCACCCAGGTAGGATACCGGGCTTCCCTGATGAAATTGTTGGTCAGGAGTTTGTCCACCTCCTCTTTAAGTGCCGCGTAGCGTTCTGCGATCATTGGTCTTCTTTTCTGGCAGACTAGTTGGGGTCGATGTTTAGTTGATGTGACATTACCTTTGGATCAATGCCTTCCATGTCTTCATAGTTCCAGGCGAACATGTCTGCATTTGCCTTAAGAAAGCTTGCTAGCTGGGTTTTCATTTTGGGTGGTAGTTGTTTTCCTACCTTCAAGCACCTCTCCTAGTCTATTTCACTTACTCGCACATCTTCTAGGTCCTCGATTGGTCCCATGGGTCGTTCAACATCCATTTCTCATGGGCCAAGGTCGTAAGTGACTCCTCTTTTGCTTGCTGGATAGGAATATCCACCATAGACTACATTCACTTTTTTTCTTTGTGCCCCAAGTTTCACTGCTTCTTCGTAGCAATGGCGTGCTGTTTGTTATTCTCCTCGGATGCACCCTGTTCCGTTTGATGTAAGGAATTTTATGGTAAGTGTTTTAGTTGACATTATCATGTCAAGATTGTTCATGGCGGGCCGTCCGAGTACTACATTATAGGCCAAGGAACAATCAATAATCAAGAATTTCGCTATGCTAGTAGCTTGTCGATCGTGGTCTCCTATGGTGAGTAGGAGTTTCACTCGTCCCACTGGGAATATCCCATCTCTGGTGAACCCGTAAAGGGGCTCTGGAGATGGGTCCATCTGACTTGTGCTCACACCCATCTGATCGAAGCATGTTTTGTACATCACATTAATGGAGCTTCCAGTGTCTATCATAATCCTCCTCACATCTGTATTGTCTATTTTCACGCGTACAGCGATGGCATCATTATGCTGGAGGCGAACTCCTGATGCATCTTCTTTTATGAATGAGATATCATTTGCAATAGTTTTTGCCTTTTTTGTTGGTCTGTTATTTTGCACATGGCCAGCGAGAAGCACACAGCCTGTCGCCCGCACATAACGTTCGTGTCATCGGTTCGAGGTGCCACTGATATGAGGCCCACCATGTATGGTGAAGATTGTCCTTGTGGCAAGCGTTTCCTCGTTCTCAAGGGTTTGTAGACACCGTGTCGTAGGTGATAAGTAGAAAATGTACCTGTAAAAATAATAGATTTCACCTCTTAAATAGTTATTAATTTGTGATTTTTGATTAACTTTTCCCTTAGTTTTGTTAGTTTAGTTCTAGATACTGCTTTAGTCTATTTTTGTATTTCAGGATGGTGAAGGAGAGCTCCAAAAAGAAGATTAAAAGATGAAGAATAAAGCACACTTGAGTCAAGAGGAACCAAGGAAGAAGATATAAAAAGACCAA
>JANHAO010028826.1:0-10510 GCA_026873985.1 Saraca asoca
CGGTGTTGCTCTATGCTACAAGTAGAGTAGAGTAATTTCGGTTTACAAATTACTAATTTGACGGGCCTCGACAGCTCGCATCAGCGGTACATCAAGCCGGTCGCACCATTGCTATGTTCGGGAAGTGAGTCGTTTTCTCCTCGCCAACCACATGCAAAATGACAAGCCCGCCAAAAGGCTGAAAGATGCCACAACAAATGTCACCTTTACCGAAGAAGACGCAGTGGGAATACATTCCCCACACAATGATGCCATTGTCATATGGGCAAAAATAGCTAATACGGAGGTGAGGAGAATGATGATAGATACTAGGAGCTCCGTCAACGTGATGTACAATGCTTTGATCAAATGGGCATAAGGATGAGTCAGACGAATTCGTCGCCTGAGCCCCTCTATGGATTCACCAGAGACAAGATACTCCCAATAGGACGAATCGAACTCCCACTCACCGTGAGAGACCTGGACCAACAAGCCACCGTCATGACAGACTTCCTGATCATTGATTGTCCTTAGGCCTACAACGTGGTGCTAGGACGACCGGCCATGAATGAACTCGATATGATAGTATCGACCAAGGTGCTGGTCATAAAGTTCCCAACCCCAAATGGGACAGGATGCATCCGAGGGGAGTAGCAGGTAGCCTGCCACTGCTACGAGGAAGTTGTCAAGATCGGGGTACAAAAAAGAGAGATGGACATGGTCTGTGGCAGGTACTCCCGCCCGACAAGCGAAAAGGGGGTCGCTCACGACCTCGACCCCCATGAAATCAACGCGAAACAGACCATAGGCCCAAATGAAGATCTCGAAGAAATGCAAATAAGCGAGAAAGATGAGGAGAGGCGCCTAAGAATGGGAAAATGATTACCATCTGACGTGAGAACATAGTTGGCCGATTTTCTTAGGGCAAATGTGGACGTCTTCACCTGGAATCACGAAGATATGAAGGGCATTGACCTAAAGATAATATCCCACTGGCTGAACATTAATCCTCTGGCTAAGCCTATCTGCCAAAAAAGGAGGCCAATGACAGACTCCTGGGTAATCAATTCATTAGAGAGGTGCAATATCCTTCCTGGGTAGCTAATCCGATCCTCATCAAGAAGAAGAACGGGAAATGGAGGATATGTATCGACTTCACAGATCTAAATCAAGCCTGTCCAAAAGACAATTTCCCCTTACCAAGGATTGACCAGCTCATCAATGCGACTGCAGGACACGAGCTCCTGAGCTTCATGGATGCCTACTCGGGATATAATTAGATCCCAATGGATGCGCGGGATGAAGAGCACACCTCATTTGTCACCGATTGAGGATTGTACTACTATAAGGTGATGCCCTTTGGACTCAAAAACGTAGGAGCAACATACCAGCGACTAGTGAATAAAATGTTCCAGGGGCAAATCGGTAAGACAATGGAAGTCTATGTAGACGATATGCTCGTGAAGTCCAAACAATTCATCAATCACGTCTGTGACTTAGAAGAAACATTTTGGATCCTGAGAAAATATCGGGTGAAATTGAACCCCCACAAATGTGCTTTTGAGGTAGCATCGGGTAGATTCCTCGGCTTCATGGTCAACAGCCAGGGGATCGAATCCAATCTGGAGAAAATCAAAGCTCTCCTCGACATGCGCTCTCCCGCTGGCCCCAAAGACATCCAAAGCCTAAACGGCCAGGTCGCCGTTCTAGGCCAATTTATCTCAAAAGCTTCTGATAAGTGTATCCCTTTCTTCAACATTCTCAAAAAGGCTAGAAAGTTCGAATGGAATACGGAGTGCGAGGATGCGTTTAGGAAACTTAAAGCTTATCTTGGCCAAACGCCCCTCCTCTCTAAACCAAAGGAAGGAGAAAAATTGACTGTCAATCTTGGGGTATCGCAATACGCCCTGAGCGCAGCATTGACACGGGAAGAAGGAGCCATTCAACTTCCCATATATTATATAAGCAAAAGGATGCTAGATGCGGAAACAAGACATTCTCCCATGGAGAAACTTACTTATTGTCTAGTCGTGGCATCAAGAAAATTGTGGCCCTATTTTCAGGCCCACAGTATTAGAGTACTTACGCAGTACCCTTTGAGGCAAATTTTGCAGAAGATCGATGTCTCAGGACGACTACTCAAGTGGGCGATAGAGCTAGCCCAGTTCGATATTAAATACAAGCCTAGGACCGCAATTAAAGGGCAAGCACTATCAGACTTCATTGCTGAATTCACGGGACCCATAGGGGAAGAGGTAGAACCCCCTGAAGTCCCCTGTTGGGAATTATTCGTTGATAGATGGTCCAATGACAAAAGATCCGGTGCAGGGATACTCCTTCTCAGCCTAGAAGGCCATAGAATTTTTAGCATCTTGAGATTTGAATTCTAGGCCACCAACAACAAGGCTGAGTACAAGGCCCTCCTCACAGGCCTGCGATTGGCTAAGGTGATGCAAGTCAAAACATTGAAAATACATAGCGACTCGCAACTTGTTGTTAACCAAATTAGGGGCGAGTATCAAGCTCATGAGCAAAGAATGGTGAAATACCTTCAAAAGGTTCAAAGATCACTAGAATCCTTCCAACAATACGAAGTCACCCAACTACCACAAGCACACAATGCCCATGCCGACGCCCTGGCCTGACTATCCACATTGAGCGAACTAAATCTCGTGGAAACAATACCGGTGGAGTTACTTTTATCCCCGACAATTGAACAACGAGATGAGGTCGTAGTAATCACAGATAGACTGGGCTCTTGGATGAGCCCTATCATTAGCTTCCTGGAAGACGAAACCTTGCCAAAAGATAAAATCGAGGCACGACGCCTAAGAATGTGCACGACCAGATACTGTATCTGTGATGGCATCCTTTATAAAAAAGGATTTTTGACTCCCCTCCTCAGATGCGTTGATGACAAAGATGACGGCACAATTCTAAAGGAAATTCACGCGAGACACTATGGGAACCACGCTGGACGGCTGTCATTGGCCCAAAAAGCCCTTCGACAGGGTTTCTATTGGCCGACCATGAGACAGGACACGATGAACCTCGTCAAAAAATGTGACAAGTGCCAAAGATTCGCAAAGGTACCTCAGGTTCCCCTAGCTTACTTGAAGCAAATGGTAAGCCCATGGCCATTTGCGATTTGGGGAATCAACTTGATTGGGCCACTCCCAAAAGCATGAGGAAACTGCAAATACGCCATCGTGGCTATAGACTATTTTACAAAATGGGTCGAGGCCAAAGAACTAGCCAAAATTTCATCTTCCAAAGTCCTAAGCTTTGTCTGGAATAACATCATCTGTAGATATGGAGTTCCCCAACAGATCGTCACTGATAACGGGATCCAGTTCACAAGCGAACAATTTCTTGAGTTCTGTAGAGAATTTGGGATCGTCATGAGTTTCACATCCGTGGATCATCCCCAGAGCAATGGGTAAGTAGAGGCCGTCAATAAAATCATTAAGAAAATCCTGAAAACTAGACTGGAAGCAAGAAAAGGAGCATGGGCTAACGAGTTGCAAATAGTGTTATGGGCATATCGAACAACTCCCTGCAGTTCAACAAGGGAAACCCCCTTTTCAATGGCCTATGGGTGCGAGGCGATGATTCCCGCCGAATTTGAGGTAGCAGCACAATGAAGAATTACCTTTGAACCTAGAGAAAATGACCAACTGCTCGCCGCAAGTTTAGACCGCATGGAGGAAGCAAGAGATAAAGCTAGTCTCAAGATCACCACTTGACAGCAGCGTATCACGAGATATTACAACCGGAGAGTGCGACTTCAAAAATTTAACCCAAGAGATCTCGTCCTACGCCTCGTCCTCCCAGGAGCACAAAAGCCAAGCGAAGGAACCCTAGGGCCAAATTGGTAAGGCCGCTATTTGATAAAAAGAGTCATGAGCAACGGTGCCTATCACTTAGCTAATGAAAACGGGGAAGAATTCCACCACGCCTGGAACGCCAAGCATCTCCGACAATATTACCAGTGAAAGTTGAAAAATTCCAAGTTGTACAAAATGTGATGCCCTCAATGTAATGAACCCCCCCAATGTAATTTCAAGAAAAATAATAAAGCCTGACGCATTGCAAAGAGGCAACAAATCCAAATCATACAGATAAATTGTAAAGTCATCAGTTACAGCACAAAAAAAAAAACTACTTCTAAAGGGCAGGACCCTTGGGAGCGTCGAGGTTAGGTTCATCAGAAACCTCGAGAGCGTCGGGGACCTCACAGGGCAAGGGAGCAACCTCACCTGATGGGACCTCCATCTCCACACCTCGTTCCTCACCTGGGGAATCAATCTCGAGGGCATCCCTCTTGAAAGACTCGACGGCCTCCATAACCTGCAGCCCAAAGAATGAAAAGTCCATCTCCGGATGCTCCTCCCACAAGGTAAAGAGGAAGTCCTTGCAGGTTTGCTATCTTGACTCCCTAGCGGCGACAGCCACCCATGAAGACATCTCAGCTTTTGCTAGGCGAAGCTTCTTCCTCACCTCGTCCAACTCCTTCCTGGCAGCTTCAGCCCCACGACGAGCAGCATCCGCTTGCTCTATCGCACCTTCAGTGATCTCGTTAGCCATTTGGAGGCTCTTACTTACATCCTCTAACTCTATTTTCGCCTTTTTCAGATCTATCGAAATATGCCCGAATGTCTATTCAGTGACCTTACGACGATGGACCTCCTCCGCGAGCTTAGCTTCCATCTCCCTGATCCTCTCACGCAACCCCTGGTTCTCGACAACGGAAGCTGGAAAGTTATCCGCCAGTGAGGATTCCGTGTCCTCCTAACCCTGAGCCAACTCCTCGATCTTCAAAAGCATCAGAACATTCTACAAAATCATCAACAAGAGGGAGGAGAAGATCAGGCAAAAGCATTAGACTCGGATTGTAAAATAACCAAAAAGAACTATAGGATGAACCTTACTGCAAGGCCATAGTGGGCAGCGTGACCTACAAGCCTCCCTACGGTGTAATCTTTGGCCTCCAACACCCTGACCTTCTGCTTCGGCCCAAGTATTGTGCTCATGTTTTGAACTAGGGACAAAGCATACTCCTCAGTCAGGGATCCAGCCTCCAGCAGGCGAGGAATGGGTTCACCTTCATCCCCGTGAGACGATGACCTCTTACGGCCTTTCTCGACTTTTCTCCTCTTGAGAGCAGCATCAGGCGGGATGGGGCTCTCGATAACATCCGCTGTCTCAGATTGAGGTGGCGATGCCCCCCTCGGATAATGGCCGCAGATGATGGCAACAACACGGTAATCTCTGGGTCTATGCCATCGGGGGTAGGGATTTTATCTGCAGAAGGAGAACCCGCAGCGGGGACCAGAAGACGTCATTTTACACCACAAGACGGGGCAGCCTTCAAGATAAGGTCCATGATGGAGTCATAATCATCAAAATTGGCGGGATGGGTCTCGGACACTTGTCGAATCCCAATCTCCTCTGTGACGTTGATATTCAAAGGAGGCACGAGTCTGTACAAACAAAGTCATGATTCGTTGAATTGATAGTCATTCTCAAAACTGCTCGCCAACTTGAGGTTGTCTAACACCCCGAGCTCTCTAGCCCCTAAGGTAGGGGTCTTGTAGGTCCCAGCTGCCAAAAGAAAAGAAAACAACATCAGTAATACGAAACAAGATATAGTCAAACCAAAAAACACACCGCTTTACGCGACCGCTATCGACTAACTCACCCGGGGAAAAGACAAAATCAAAATTCTTAAGGTATCGCAAGGAAGGGCAGGATACATAAAACCAACGACATTTGTAGGGTCCAACGTTGGATTTGCCTATTGTAACCCCCTTCGGCAAGATATCCTTATGCGGCGTCTTTCTGGCCATAAGAAAATATAGCCCATCTGACGCATTCGTACATCTGAGGTCATAGAGGTAACATAAGGTCTCAGGGGACGGAGGTGGTAGGCGATTACCCAAATGAATCAAAGCAAGCGAAATCAACAACGCGTAAGAATTGGGGGGGAGCTGGAACAAGCACAACTTTATTCTATTCAAGAAATCCATAATAAAAGGCGGAACAGGGAACCTAAAGCCGACTGTAAAATATGGCAAGCTCATGGAAATAAAACCTTTGGGAGGATATGCAGCATGATCGTCCATCGCAGGAACCATGGCGCTACATCCCTTAGGCACTCGATGAGAATTAACCGTGAGTTGAACGTCCCGCTGTCGCATCATAGATGCATGGAATTCGAAAACACGGCGACCCCAAGATTCCCTCACCACGATGATCGAACCCTCTAAAGGTCCCTGAGGAGGCTCAAATGATGAAACCTCGCCCCCTCCACTAAGTATTGCCTCTTCAGTGGATCATGCTCTCATTGCTTCTAAAGCCGCTACGGTCTCCTCATCGTCATCCCCTCTTAAGCGACGGCATTGCACATGACCTGCTTCCATCTACAAAGGAAAAAAGTCGGTTAGGCCACTGTGAGCAAGCCATACCAAAACTAAAAGGGCCTAGGACCCCCCACGGGTCGCAGGCCATACGCAAACCAAACCAACTCAAGAAATATCAAGCAACCCCTGAGATGGCCAATGGGCCAACCCCTCTATTCTAAAGGAAAGGTAGAATCCCAAAAAGAAGGAACTAATCATTCAAACCCACCTAAAAATCCTTAAGGACTGGGAAAACAAGAAGAATGGATAGGGACGTACCTTAGTTGCCTTGAACAAAGAAGTTCAATCAGAATGTATTTGCTATATTGGCAGAGAAAACCCCAGACTGGAAGGCAGCCAAAAATCGAACAGAGCAAACCAGGAGCGAAAGAAGAAAATTTTTTGAATGAAGGGTAAAGGGGGCGCTCCTGATATAAAATAGGAAAATGGCCTACCATCATATCGAAAGGGTTAATGGCTATCCACGATCCAATGGCTGGGGGACATGCATAAATCAATAAATGAGAATGCAAAAAATCATACGGAAATCCAGAAGTAATAATTACCCACAGTCATAGAAAAACAATAAGTCGTGCGTGTGGAACAAACAAACGAATCGGGCAACCTAAATGAAACCGCATCCAAGTAATGCACGAAAAAGCGTAGAATTCTTGTGCGAAGCTGCATCCAAGTAATGTGCTAACCCCGCACAGAATTCTTGCACAAAGCGACGATCGCGTCCAAGTAATGTGCTAGCCGCACAGAATTCTTGCACACGTATAGGGTAACCCAAATGAAACTATGTCCAAGTAATGCACGAAAAAGCGTAGAATTCTTGCGCGAAGTTGCGTCCATGTAATGTGCTAGCCTCGCACAGAATTCTTGCGCAGAGTGACGATCGTATCCAAGTAATGTGCAAGCCGCACAGAATTCTTACGCACGTCGAGGGCACAATAACGAAACCGAGTCCAAGTAATGCGTGAAAAAGCATAGAATTCTTACGCGAAGCTGTGTCCAAGTAATGTGCTAGCCCCACACAAAATTCTTGCGCAGAGCGACAATCACGTCCAAGTAATGTGCGAGTCGCATAGAATTCTTACGCACGTCGAGGGTACAATAACGAAACCGTGTCCAAGTAATGCACGAAAAAGCATAGAATTCTTGCGTGAAGCTGCGTCCAAGTAATGTGCTAGCCCTGCACAGAATTCTTGTGTAGAGTGACGATCGCGTCCAAGTAATGTGTAAGCCACATAGAATTCTTAAGCACATCGAGGGCACGATAATGAAACCATGTCCAAGTAATGCACGAAAAAGCATGGAATTCTTGCATGAAGCTGCATCCAAGTAATGTGCTAGCCACGCACAGAATTCTTGCGTAGAGCGATGATCACGTCCAAGTAATGTGCGAGCCACACAGAATTCTTGTGCACGTCGAGGGCATGCTAGCCCCACATAGAATTCTTGCACAGAGCGACGATCACGTCCAAGTAATGTGCGAGCCGCGCAGAATTCTTGCACATGTCGAGGGCACGATAACGAAATTGCATCCAAGTAATGCACGAGAAAGCACATAATTCTTGCGTAAAGCTGCATCCAAGTAATGTGCTAGCCCCGCACAGAATTCTTATGCAGAGCGACAATCGTGTCTAAGTAATGTGCGAGCCGCACAGAATTCTTGCGCACATCGAGGGCATGATAACGAAATCGCATCCAAGCAATGCACGAAAAAGTGTAGAATTCTTGCGTGAAGCTGTGTCCAAGTAATGTGCTAACCCTGCACATAATTCTTGCGCAGAGCAACAATCGCGTCTAAGTAATGTGCGAGCTGCACAGAATTCTTGCGCACGTCGAGAGCACGATAACGAAATCGCATCCAAGTAATGCATGAAAAAGCGTAGAATTCTTGTGCGAAGCTACGTCTAAGTAATGTGCTAGCCCCGCACAGAATTCTTGCACAGAGCGATGATCGCGTCCAAGTAATGTGCGAGCCGCACAAAATTCTTGCACACGCCGAGGGCATGATAACGAAACCACATCCAAGTAATGCGCGAAAAAGTGTAGAATTCTTGCACAAAGCTGCGTCCAAGTAATGTGCTAGCCTCACACAGAATTCTTACGCACGTCGAGGGCACGATAACGAAACTGCATCCAAGTAATGCGTGAAAAAGCGTAGAATTCTTGCACGAAGCTGCGTCCAAGTAATGTGCTAGCCCCGCACAGAATTCTTGCGCAGAGCGACGATCGCGTCCAAGTAATGTGCGAGCCACATAGAATTCTTAAGCACGTTGAGGGAAGAATAATGAAATCGTGTCCAAGTAATGCATGAAAAAGCGTAGAATTCTTGCACGAAGCTGCGTCCAAGTAATGTGCTAGCCCCGCACAGAATTCTTACGCAGGGCGACGATCGTGTCCAAGCAATGTGTGAGCCACACAGAATTCTTGCGCTCGTCAAGGGCACGATAATGAAACCACGTCTAGAATAAGGACTATGTCCATGTATTCTTACCCATACCAAAGGTACAGTAAACGGCTTCACGGGATGAAAAGATCCTCACGAACGCTGGCCACCATCGGAGAATTCAGAGGGCAAACCTTCTTAACTGGTCCAGAAACCAAAAACAAAGAATCAAAATATAACTCTCACCATGCAAGGCGGGTTGAGAGTTAGGGGGCTTATGTTATAGGTGTTATCGGGAATACGGAGACTCGAATAGAGCAGCGTCCAAAAGAGAGCACGCACGATTAAGCCTAATAGGAGTGAGCGGGAAAACTAGCCCCGCTAGAAGAACGCCACGACCGTTGACCTAAAAACTCGCTATGTCGCAGAGTCCGGGAAACGAGGAATTGTCACCACGCTAGCTAAAGTCGAGGGATGACTGCACAAGGGCAAGGGTAATGACACTGGGGCCACGACCCACTGCTTCCAATAGACGGTCACAAGTCCAGTCAGCAACCTGACGCGTGCCTGAAAAGTTGACAGCTCAGGTCTCAAGCAATACACATCAGCTCCCCGAAAAATCGACAATGATTTGCCTAGCATTTATTGTCCGACAGCCAGCATTTAATGATACGGCTAAGGTGATCATTTTGCCGATTAGATAAAATTACATTTGTAACCTCCTCCCTCAAGATAAATAAGAGGATGAAGAGAGGAAAAAGAGAGAGAGATCCTTGTTGAAAAAAGCATACACGATTTATTGTAAAAGAGGGCCATTGTAATCTGAATATTGACAATACAAGAAAAAGTGGACGTAGGGGCCGATAAGTGGCTTTAGCTGAACCACGTTAAACCCCGGGATGTTATTTTCCCCTTCTGGTGATCTCTCTAAAAGCTCTCATTTTTCTCTTGTGATCTTTCTTTAACATGCAGTCAGGGGTAAGATACCACGGAAACTAGTTGATCAGATTTTGGTGTCTACAATACCAAATATGATCAATTTGTATATTATGATAACCAAATTTGCAATTAGTCCTAACAAATAATATAAATATATACAAAATTGATCAAATTATAATTATAACATCTTATAAATGCATATGAAAACTGAAGAAATTATCATATCTTATGAGATTAAATGCAATATATGGTTTTTAACACTTTAGACTAACAATCTGCATAAAGATGCACATCTTTAGAAAAATAAGAGAAATTAAGACTTTACTGGCACTAAAGATTTTTATATTTTCTTTTCTTTGGACATGATAACACAAAGTGAATCAAAAATTAAATTCATATCTGATTTCGTTTACCCTGAACCAATAATTTATACTCATGTGTTAGTGTATAAGGGTGTGTTTGAAAATTTTAGTTCAACAATTAACTGAATAAATTCAGACTTAAAATTGGATTTATTTTATTTGATTTGTTCAAACTAAATATCAAATTTATTGAATCTGTTTAGCAGTAATTATCTTTCTAAATAAATTCAACAATTGCTCCTATTTTAATGATTATTTTGGACAAATATAACTAATATTATCTTTTTTTTGGATAATAATTAGATATATATACATATATATATCTCACATTATTAAGTATCCAGTGCATAAAATTTTTAAAATTATAATCAAGGATAAAGTTGAAATTATACAAATTGTAATATTTTAGAATGAAAATCCTAAAATATAAA